>JBAGKK010481528.1:0-16955 GCA_037177015.1 Euceroptres primus
GTAACGAGTTCTTTCAAAAACTTCTCGAGTGACGTATATAAAACATGAAAACCTTATCTCGACAATAAGGTTAAATTTTTACATTCGAGGTTTTATTTACAAACACTGAATAATTGTAGCGTTACATTTTTCGGGGTTAAACATTGCGGTGCTTATGTTTTAAAGTGATATTTACCTTTGAAGATTGTTGCGTCATTAAAACATCTAATTTAAACGATCATCAATGGATTTCATTAAATTGATTCAGTATGTCAATCGATCTAAACACAACCTTTGTATGAAGTTACCACAAAGACGGAACTTTAACCTAAATATGATTAGTCAGGGCTCCAACAATTAGGGTTTCCAGGTCTAGCAACAATCACGCCACCATGCGGACCGATAATAATCACCAATTCATTTTGATTCCCGAACAAACCGCCATATTTGTCGCCGATCGAATTTCACGCGCGAAATTTTAAACTTTAAATGATATATCTCTTATTAAAAGGTAAAAAAAATTGAATTTTAACAACTCTTTGGAATAATTATTTTTTCGCATGCAAAAATATTTAAAGAAATTCAAAAATTTCACAGCAGCTTCTTAATAGTTCACATAGAAGGAACCTCATCGGGGGGGCCCTTAAGAGCATTTTCGAACGGGGGCCCAGGCGGCATCTGCTCATTTGCCGCCCGTTAAATCCGCCACTGATAATTTCAATTATGTGAAATTTCATCTCGGCATAAAACCTTGAAGCAGGAAGTAAAAATAGAAAATTAAGATGCAAAAGAAAGAAGCAACAGAATATACAGAATTATCACAGAGACCTGTTTTTCTTCGAGAAGTCTAAAAGCTTTTATTAAACTCAATGTTGCAAGAATTTTCTTTTTCGCTGCTGATTCGCAAAGGTTTGGTTTAACCTGCATTCTCTGCGATGTGTTTCCTACAGAACTTTTTTTACGTATTTTTTCTGAAGTTTTTACATCATGATCCATGCAACTCTTTGTGCAACTCTTCTGCTGGATTTGCAAATGTTTCAGATGCGATATCTTTATTCTGAAAAATAAGGATTCACAAGAGTATTGAATAAAAAATTCTTGACTTATAAATAACATTGTTGTATAAGAAAGTACTTGAATGAAATTAAGCAGCAAAACAAAATTTAAGGAAAGCGTAATTCAATAATCAATATACAATTTAAATACTGTGAAAATTGTCTATTGAACATGAAATTTTTCAATCACTTCCTTTGAAATCATTCTGTTCATTGTACCTTCTGCACTTCTTCGAGTATCTCGGATGCTTTCTTTAGTGGTGCTTTTGAACCACATTCTGCTTTTTCGTTGTTGCAAGGGATGCCTGAAAGGTAGCATCCAAATTATAAACATTTTTTCAATTTTAGAATTCAAATTACATGAAACATTAAATTTTTAATTACGTACCGTAATTACTATTTCTTGGCTTATGATGTTTAATTTCTTCATAACAAGTGCAGTTTTATTTTTTTCTTCCTTAGACGGAGTTTTATTTTTTTTTCACTTTTAGGCGCACTTGAGTTGCGCTTCTGTAACAAAAAATAATTATTTAGTACAATGTTTTTGGTACTTTTGCAAAAATGTTATTCTGTGGAGTGTCCTGAAACGTGATTCGACTGAATTCCAGATTCAACATAAAAAAGACATGCTTTATTACTTCTTGATATTATTATAATTTTTTCTAATCGCTGAACTCATTTTTAGTTGTTTTTACTCAATAATCCTATTATCACAATCTTGTCCCTAAAATACAAGAGGAAGGCTAGAAAATTATTACATGAAAAAAATGAAATGAATGAAAAAAAAATGAATCCGCCAATCAAGAAATACATATAAAATATCAAAAACTCATAAAGCGAAGTTTTCTGAAAAATTAAATATCGATTGTACCACGATCAGGTTCAGTAGAGATACAATACTATTCTGAGTGCCAAAATGGTTACGTATCTGAATTACTTTTCCTCTTCATTATTTGAAATTAATTTTCAATGAGATATTATAAAGATTGATACTGAATTAATAAATCTATAAATACGTACATTTTCATTTTCCTGATTCCCGACCTCAGCAAACAGTGGTCGATCAGAACTGACAGTCCTAATTAAATATCACGGAGTGAATGTGGCCCGTTCTTCCTTTAGGGTTTCTGTTATAATTTCTGCTGTTACTTTCATCTTTCGTTTTTACATTTAGTTATGGAAGTGCATCCCGTACAGTCAAACTCAAAATTAACCAATCTGTATCTTCAATTATAAAATCAACAAAAGGGAGCCTATTGTCATTACAACGAATTTTAGAATAGGAACTGAAACTTATTACAGAAAAACAATTGTTCAAGTCATATGATGGAATATGATACAGTATCATACAATATGATGCAATACGACACAATATGATACAATCTGACACATTATGATACAGTATGATAGAATATCACAATATATGTTACAATATGATATGCTATGATACAATATGATACAAAATAATACAATATGATGGAATACCATACAATGTGATACAATATCATATACTATGATAGAATATTGTATAGTATCTTACAATATAATGCAATACGATACAATATGATACAATAAGGCACAATATGCTGCAGTATGATACACTATCAGTATATGACACAATATGATACGATATAATGCAATATAATGCAATATGATGTAATATGATACAGTGATACAATATCATATGATATGATACAATATGATACATCCTAATACAATGTGATACAATATAATATCATATGATGGATTATGATACAGTATCAGACAATATCATACAACATGATGAAATACAATATAATACAGTATTATACGATATGATACACTAACACACTATATGATACAGTATGATGTAATATGTTACAATATGATACAATATCATATGATATAATACAATATGATACAACATAATACAATATGATGCAATGCGGTACATTACGAAACAATATCATACAATATAATACAGTATAATATGATATACAACATGCTGTACCAAGTTACACTATGATACACTATAATGATGCACCATGATACTATATAATACAATATCATATTCCATAATAATTTACATCATATGAAGTTATCACTTCTGTCTGGCGTCCCACGACGCCTGTTTTTTTCTAAAGTATCTTTAAGTTCATTTTTCAAAATTCGTTCAAAATAATTTTTGATTTATTATTCTCCTTGATTTTATAATTCAACATAAAGATTTTATTAATTTCGAGGTTGACTGTACGGGGAATACACCCTTAAGCATTCTATCCTTTAAAAACTAAGGAATTTTAATTTAAATAAATAATTAAAGATTAAATTATCATTGTTCATAAAGGAACCTTTATGAGGAAGCAAGCAGGTGTTCAAGAATGAAACACTAAAACTACTTTGCAGCGGTTTTTTTACTGTGTGCAATGTGATATTGTGTTTTTTGCAACACACAATTGTCGATCTCTCATCGTGTCAGATATTAAGAATTTATTATTTGATAAATTATAAATTTCATTATCGGACTTCGATAACTGACCGGTGCTCCAAGACTCGTTCCGATAATTAAGCTGTTTTATTTCTTATGGCTGATACGCTCTTTTGTTGTTTTTTTTTTTTGTATTTTTTTATTGTGTATTCTCTCGGATATCGTTATCGTGGGACGTCGAGCGACATCGAGGATTGAAGAGACGCCGGATAGATTTGACGTACTTGATCGTTCTCACTCTTTGCTGTGGCAGGTGATTTGAATCCACGCGCTAACGCCCGCCATCTTACGTTGCAGCCAATCACAAGGCACCGACAGCCTAACACCGCACCCTTGTCAGGATCTACGTCGAGATGCCGAGGACCTGCACTGCGTTAATTGCTAGTAGAGTTCTAAGTCCTAAGAGACTTATTCACCTAGGGTGAAACTCTACGAGACCCTGTACAAAAGAAGATTATGTCGCCACTACCAACTATATGTATGAGCCTGAAGTTTGTAGTTGAAATATCGTTGCCAAATTTATATGTTCCTTTCACGTTCAGTCGAGGAAGAATTGGAAATTATCTGGATTATCTGACCATCGACGAGGAATCGTCTATTTCTTGGAGAGAGGAAATACAAGGAATTTGTAAAATTACTATTATTTTCAAGCTGTCAGCCTGGTATGTTTATTACGTTTAGAGGTTAGTTTTACGCATGTTCACGAGTCGAGTTGCTCCCATATGTTTGACTTTAGAGTCCCTTTTTTTGGTTTTGGGCCATAAGGCCCCAGTTTTGTACTGTATGAGTCCAGAAAGCAATAAGGCCCCAGTTTTTTACTTTATGAGCCCAGAAAGCCCATAAGGCCCTAGTTTTCTACTTTATGAGCACAGAAAACCATAGTAAAATATTCGGTCGATGAGTCCACACCCACACTTTTTTGTCGTCTAGCGTGGGCACCAATTCTGATTCGTGAACACGTGTTTGGAGGCTTCTGAGAGTATTTCTCCCTGATATTTCTTGGTTGATTCAAGTCGGTTTATTATATTTGAATTTGATTTATTGAATATTGTCGTCTTATCTGAATCGCCCTCCATATGTGATTTAAAATTCACATATAGTTGAAAATTCCCCTATGGTTCAAAATTCCCACATTAGTCGAATACATTACCCCTTTGTCGAGTATTCCCTTTTGTGGAACTTATCCACATAAAAAGTAAAAACGCTAGTTACAAGTAGATTTCTAATTTTTTTGTATAGAATCCTGGGTTTTATTTGAAAATTGTAATTTTTGAACATTTTTGAATATAGTAGGAATCCTTTTGTATCTTGTTATAAATTGAGTCATTTTGAATGTTGTCTTGGAACGTTTTGTAATTTCGGTAAATCCGAATTTTGAAATGTTATTTCTTGATCTTTGAGAATTGCTACATTGTTAAACGCTAATGGTAAACTTATCGAATTTCAATTGATTATTTTAAATAAACTAATATTTTATGGTTCCCATTTTAATAGCTGTGTTATTATTTATTTTAGTATAGAAATCTTTCTTGAATTTCAATGAACTACCCCCTGTACCACGTTTTGGGCTGAGCTAACCGTATTAATGAAGTACAAATTTTGATTTCCGGTACATCATGTTTCTGACTCTATATTAGATTTGTTGAATTTCAGTTTTTGTCAATTCTAATTGCTGGTGATTAAGGGGAACCGTTCTCTAGAAATCTTCGTCTTATCTTTTTGAGAGTAGTATCACACGTCTTGTTAAGTCTTTTTAGAGTTATCTCGTGAATCTTGTCTCTGTTGAGACAAGATTATAAATTTTGAATTATCTGTTATCTTTGATTTTGTATTCAGAAACACGGTGCCGAAGTGGTTATTTAATGGTTAAAAATTAATTATATCAAAACGAGAAGACTTGAGATTTAAAATCTTCAAATCGGGATTCCTTTAAAATATCCAACTTCTCCGGACCCCGACTAATTTAAACAATATTTTTGAATGACATTTAATTTCAGTCTTTTGAAATCTGAATGTTTTCAATAATGGAAAAGGAAAAGTTTAATGTTCCAATGATTTCTAGATTGAATATAATTTAGTATTGGAATTCTTTTTAATTATATTGCTTTCAGTTTCTTAAATTTTGATTTTATCATTTCTTTTCGAAGCTTTTTTCATTTGGAAAATAAGATGTTTTTTATTTCAGTCTCATTGTATAATGTAAAATTCTTTCAGAATTAGGAAATCTGAACTTCAAAAGATTCAAAGGCTTCCGGACTTTTCTGATTTTAACACGTTAGTATTAAAGAGGAAATTAAATTAATTGATTACAGGCTCTCGCGTTTAAAGGGGAATTTACATTTTATATTATTTTAGGTACTTTTCCTCTTTTTAAATCAATAATAATTGATTTACAATTTTTTAAGTTTCAAAATAATTTTGAATTTACAATAATTTCATTCGAGACAGGAATTCAATTATGGGCATTTAACCTTTAAAGATTTGGGAAGCTTTTTAATTTGTATGTAATAAAACAGTATGGAAGAAATCTGTATTTGAGGGAAATTTTGCATGATTTCCCAAGAGTTAACAGACCGGAAAGGCTTTTAAAAAATATAATCCAAGATTACTTACAATAAAAGATATTAATGATAGGTACATACATAATATACTATAATATATACTAACCAGCTGCAAGTGCGATTACTGCTTGGCAAAATTGATTTTTCCCATTACATTGTACTTGGAAACTTCGTTTCTTTATCTCCTCTGGATTATATTCGAAAATGCGATCTATATGCACAGTTTCTTTCTGCATATGCTTCTTTTTTGCATTAGTGCACGGATACAGGTACTTAAAGTAAACCCACTACATTTTCCACTCACGTAATCAGAAAGAAACGATTATTTACCTAAAGGCACGCGACCTGCGAACATATACGTCCATATATTGAAATAAAGAATATCAGCGACACACTTCCACTTTTCTTACACTTTTATGTAAACCTTGCGTAAACAGGGTTTCTGTTATATATTACAAAATAACACGAACGACAAATAACACAAAGACAAAATGTTTAGCACAGAACCTTTAATTGTAGTGGGATCGAAGGCACGACAGAACGCGTGGGTAAATAAATCTGGGTACAGAATAAAATGAGATTGCTTTGTTTTGCCGGTAATCGTAAGCACATTCTGCAACGTGATTGGTTTGTTGCGACTCGCGCAGTTCACACACGAAAAGCAGTACCAAGAAACTTAGTATTTTAGATGTAATGCGAAGTAATATTTACGCAATGAAGTACATATTTATCAATAGAAACATAAATATAGATACATCATCGTATAATGACACTGAAATTAAATACGGATAAAATATGTTTCAATCTATAAGTTTGAAATATTATAGCAAGTTCACGATTAAACATTGCGCCAGCAGATATGCGCTTATAAAACTTTTTTAACGGCGCAGGCGACGCGCATTGAAGGATCGAGGGAGAGACCTTGGAGAGACAATGTGTCGGTCAAAGATGTGTTAATCATATCTTAAGAGTAAAATTGTTTGCAATTTAGGTAGCAATAAAGTATTGACGAGAAAGTAGTGATGAAATAAGTGTAATTTGTCCATAGTTTCACGACTCATAGAAGGTTGAAGTAAGTATTAAAATATTTTTAATAAGCATTTTAAGGTTATGTTTCCAGAATGAATGCGAGCAATCGTTTTCAAGCGTACTAATATAAACGTGGTAATATTTCATATTGATATCTTAAAATGTGCAAACATTTCCGTGACATCATATTAAATTAAAAAATCATATTTAATTCATAACTCATTTTTTAAATGGTAAGTACTTTTTCGTTCTGGATGTTACTTCGGTTTTTTGACTATTATATTCAAAATCGTTAAATATTAAAATAATTTCTTATTATTTCATAACAGTTCTTACTTATTCGTAAGAATAATAAAAATCAATAATTTATTTTTATTTGGAAATCATCCTTTCTAATAATTTGTAATTAATAATAATAGTACCAATTTCTGTAGTCTAAATGTTTCTTGGGATGCAGTAAAATGATTTTTTATCTTTAACCAAATTTTAAGCATCATTATCATAAATATGGAGATCGAAAAAGAAAATATGGTTTAGTATATATTGTAATGTTAAATATCTTAAATAATTTTCTATTTTTAAGAAAGACACTATCTGCGGTTAATATGTGGACACTTCTTTACAACAATTGTTTAAGTTTTGTTCTTTTTTATAATACAAAATTAACATTTTGTTTCTCCCAAAAAACATGAAACGTGTTATCAAAATTTTACGTTTTGTAAGCTCAGTGAAGGTATTTTGCGGAAGCTGTCAAAGAATAGTGCACGAAAGTGTTGACTCATATATTCCAACGCTTTTTAAAAATATTAATTGTCTGCGAGAAATAATTTTTGAAACGTGAATTGTTTTATAGATGTTAGGGTTGTTCGAAAATTTATAATAATGTTGACTTGTGACATCCTACTACTACTATCAGTAAATCATCATAAGCAACGGCGCTATTATTCTGATGGCAGGAAAATTGTCTATCCTGTAACAGAACATCGACGGAAGAAGGAATTAGATGCTGCTTTGAATGCCGGTAAGTTAACAATACTTGAAGTTTGTTCATGTCAAGGAGATAGCGCAGGAAATAGAAAAGCCCGCTTAGACCGTCAATATAACGTTAATTTGCTTTATTAATTATTCACAGATTTTCGACCATAAGAGGAGCTCGTCTGAGGAATTGTATGAAATATTGAATCATTTCAACGTTCCTTTGAATGTGAGTTTACGCACATATGCTTAAAGTCTCATTTGCAATCATTCTCACCTCAGTATTGCCCACAATATTAATTAAATTCAGTTCCACAATCCAAGGGATTTATGAAACCCAGAATAATCAATATTTAAAAAATTAAATTGAAATACGTAAAATTCGAGTGAGCCTAAAATCATAATTCTTTTATTAATGCTAATTTCATTTCCTAGCACAACTGAAAACAAAGTCAGTAATTGTCCTCAGGATATTGTGACAAGGAAAGATTAAATTGGCTTAAAGAGCAAATATTTGTTGGACGAATTTCCAAAAAATCACACTCGAAGCTATAGCTTTTTAACTTACAAATAAAAAATATTGTCAGAATAAATTGAAACTCTAGGAACTCTGAATTAAAATAACTCTAATAATCGATTTGAGAAACTTTGTTTTGAAATGGGGCATTTAAACTTTCATAAATTATTCCTGTCAAAAAGTAAACCGTTACAAACTCCTCGTTTCTTACTTGTCGCCGTGCAGTATAATTTCGAAGGAAAAATAACAGAAAGAACTTTGGAGACTCTGTGGTATTTAAACGATTTATGTCTGAAAATGAGTAATGATATAATTGTTAAAATCGATTGACTGCTATATTTTCGATACTGGTTGAAAGATAATTGTGGGAAGAAATATTTTTGCTGGAGACAAACTTAATAGTACATGTTTTAGACTCTTTAATTATTTCTAAATTATATGTAATTTATATAAAATTTAACTTACATAAGAAGTATTTCAACACTTATTGAAGAACAGAATAATATGAACTACACTATTACATTAATAAAAATATTCACAAATAGAAAATAGAAATTTAAATGTCGTGTGCTATTTTTCGTTTGTATGTAATTTTGAATACGGTTTGTTTGTAATTTTTTACCATTTTTCTCGTGCATAAGGAGCATTATTTCCCATTATTTCCCAACCCGAAAATGAGCTATGTTCGATCGGGTTCAAACTTAGGCTAAGTGCTGACTACTGGATGGTAAGATCACCAAAAAATAAATTCCTATTTTGCCGAATAGTAGCCGAGTTAGACGGGGTAAAATTCTAAAGTTTTTGGTGGATTCTTTCTGATGCGCGAATATTTGCTGCTTTCATAAATATTTTGTACAAATGTAGCCCGGGCGTTTTCGATAATTTTTTTACAACCTTTCGATTGGCTGTAAATATTTTGAATATTGAAATTTTGAAAATTTTAAAATTTGACCTTTACCTATCAAAATCAAAAATAAAATCGACTTTTTTATGAAGATGGGCACTTTTGATTTTTTGAAACGTACTGTATAAAGAAAACTGAAGTTTTTCACAATAAAATCCTCCAAAAGCAAAAAACTTCAGCTTTCTAATCTCTTTTCCTAAATCGAAAGTATCTAGTTTAAAAAAAGTCGATTTTATTTTTGATTTTGATAATTCAAGGTCAAATTTGAAATTGAAAAAAAATTCTTAAGTCCAATCGAGAGGTCATAACAAATATATATCGAAACCCTCCAGGATAAATTTTTAAAAATTATTTATAAAAGCAGCAGAAACCACCAAAAACTTCAAAATGTACCCCGTCTAACTCGGCTATTATTCGACAGCATAGGAATATATTTTTTGGTAAAATTACCATCCAGTAGGGTAACACTTCTGCACTTGGTAGCATTTTCAGTTGAAGTCAGCCTCATAGGTACCAGTTAAACCTTCCTAGAAAAATTATTCTTTACTTTGGGACATTTTCAGTAAGAGTCACCCTCATAGGTACCAGTTAGATCTCCTTAGAAAGAATGCTTTGTATTTTTGACAATATTAATTCTGATTCTGGTTGTTAATAATAAACCACATAGATCCACTTAGAAAGACAATTCTACACTTGAAGCCATTTTCCGTAGAAGAGTGCTTCATTGGTTCTAATAATTACAGGCACTTATAGAAATTTTGTAAAAATAATGTTATGTTCTGAAGGTGCATAAAAATTTTTAAGTCTAGATTACCATTTATATGAATATCTCATTCAATTCAACTCGTATGAAACGTTCTGTATTTTTTCTTGGTCTCATCGAAAACATAATGGACGGGTTTCACTGTCTTGTCTCTCATTTGTTATTATACTATTATTATTAGAAAGTAAAATTTAAATTAAAAAAAGGCATTCTTTTTTAGAATTATGAAATATCATGTCTGGTACGCCGAGCGAAGATATGGAAATTCAAGAAAATTAATGTGCAGATATTGCTGTAAATCAGCAAATTATTACTGCGCAACAACTAGTAGGCACAGATGTAATTGATATGTGTGAATCGTCAACTACCGTAGGAGAACACACACTGTCATCATCATTATCATCATCTTCTACTTCCAGTTGTAATAGTAAGAATTGTTATTAATTTGAATGTTACAATGAATATGTTAGGCTCAATGGACGAAAATGGCCACAGAGTAAAAAAAAACTCACAACGCGTTCTGTTCGTTTCAAAAATGCCGCAACGCGTTATGGTCGTTAAAAAAATGCCACAACGCGAAATTCGATTTGTGGCTCTTGGTAAAACGACCAAAACGCGCGTTGACATTATTTTTCTACGACAACGCGTTCTGGCATATTTGCCTTTAGCTACACTGAGAAAAAAATACTTTTGAATCTATAGCATATGCTATTGCAATCTGCCAATAGCTATTTTTAAATTATTATATTATTATATTTAATTATTTTTCTTAACTATTTATCAATCAAAGTTTGCCGTTTTTTATTAACAGTGATACTGCAAATTCTATAGTATATTATTTTACATCAATAGCATCTGCTTTTGACTTGGTAAAACGACCACAGCGCGTTCTGTCCGTTTCAAAAATGTCACAACGCGTTATGGTCGTTAAAAAAATGCCACAACGCGAAATTCGATTTATGGCTCTTGGTAAAACGACCAAAACGCGCGTTGACATTATTTTTCTACGACAACGCGTTCTGGCATATTTGCCTTTAGCTACACTGAGAAAAAAATACTTTTGAATCTATAGCATATGCTATTGCAATCTGCCAATAGCTATTTTTAAATTATTATATTATTATATTTAATTATTTTTCTTAACTATTTATCAATCAAAGTTTGCCGTTTTTTATTAACAGTGATACTGCAAATTCTATAGTATATTATTTTACATCAATAGCATCTGCTTTTGACATATCGCAATAGCATATGCTCTAGATTCAAAAGTATGTTTTTCTCAGTGTAATATTACGATTTTGAGTTAACATTATTTTCCTGCAATTAATATTATTCTTGGAGCGTAGTTGTTATTTGTTGGCTATTTATTATCATGTTCAATATTGAGAATTTATGTTAATGATCCCAAAACATTAATGCAAACAAGTGTCAGAAAGTCCATAGTTCACGACCATAAATATTACGGTGTTTCTAAACAACAATTTATGTTTTAATTTAATTTGGCACCCCTACAAATCCTTCCTTTTACAGAGGAAATGACCTGTGAATTGTTTTAGAATTGCAAAATAATATCTAAAGGTCGCTCAGGGCAATTTAGGTGAAAATTCTTATTTGTACTTAAATTAACGCTATTTTGTTACTCCTTTTCACTTGCACGCATGGATTTTGTCCTTTATACTAACATATTACACTCAGATTGTTTTCAGACTTTGAGAATAATTTTTAAAGGTTGCTCAAGGTCATTTTGTTCAGAAAATGTTGATTTTACCTCTTTTTCTGTATTGCTTTATTAACTGTTGAACGCATTTTTTTGACAAAAAATGAAATCTTAGAGTGTACTTCTATTTTTTCTTTAAATTAAGAAAAAACTGTAAAATCAACATTTTCTAAAGAAAATTACCTTGAGCGACCTTTAAAAATTATTCTCAAAGTCTGAAAATAATTCGAGTTTAATATTTTAGTGCAAAGAACAAAATCCGTGTGTGGATTTAATTAGAAATAAAAATTTTCACATCAACTGACCTTGAGTGATTTCTAAATATTCTTTTATAATTCTAAAACAATTTACGGGTCCTTTTGTTATTGAAAGTAACGATTTGTAGGGGTGCAATATTAAATTAAAAAATAAAGTGTTTTTTAAAATCGCTCTAATAAATATCCATTTATGAGTTTTCAAGATTATGTAAACAAAATTGTAATGTTCACAAGAAAAGCCAATACTTTTTTATTTTATCCTTTTTCAATTAAAAATTATGATAAATGGATTAGAATCGTATTGAATAATTAACAAAGAGATAGTAACTTAACATCGAGTTGTGGTAAAAACACACTCAGAAAAATATTTGGTTGAATCAATCAAATTTCAGTTGGTTCTACTACAGAATTTGATTATTATGCGGACACCCAAATGTTTGGTTGAGTTAACCAAAAGTTTTATTTGATTCAAAAATAAATAATTTGGTATACTCAACCAAAGATTTTTGGAATTTCCACGAGATTTAATTTGAGTTATAAGGGATGGCGTGCTCTTATTGAGACGACTAAACTTTTTGCTGGTCTCTCCTTTGCTGCTTAGGACACCAGCGGTTAATATTTTTCCAAAATATTTGATCCTCCTCAGAATGGAGGATAATACCATTTCTATTGTGAATTGTGCTGCAAAGAATTAAAAAAACCTGTAGTGAAAAACAAATTTAAGAATCATAAGATAACTTGTAAAAACTGCTTCCAATGGTATACTCTTTCAATGATGGATTATTGTATAAAAAAGTAGCTGCAGGTGTGCCGGAGGGCTTTATTCTCTTAACTTGCCTTATCAATACCTATGGGGCGCCTGTTAATGAAAGTGCAAAAGATGAATTTTGGCCACAATTTGTAAATTTTTCTGAACTTCCTCCCAAGTTGTGGTTTCGGAATCCGTTATTAGGAGGATTGTGGATTGGCAAAAAAGAACCTTCTCCGGCTATGATGAATTCCTACATGAAGTCTTTTGTTGATCAACTAAATGACTTAGGAAATGTTGGTTTCACATTAAAAATTGATGGTCGAACTGTTCGTTTCTTACTGCAACCACTTTTGTGTACCGTCGATAGTGTCGCTCGTCCTGTTCTGCAGTATATAGTGAATAGAGTGAATAGAAAATGGAGTTCAATGGCTACAATGGATGTCCATGGTGTGATTGCCGAGTGTTTATAAGTTTGGTTGTATGCGATTTTTAATGAAAGAAAAAGAACCACGTCTAATAACTCATGTCAATTATTTGAAAGACATTAAAGCTATGTTGAAAATAAATGAGAAAGAAAATGCACAAAAACTTGGAGTATTGCAAGAAGAAAAAAAAGCAGAATCCGCAGAAGGAGATGAAAATGATGTGGAAATAATAAAAGAGGAAGTAGTTGAAGAAAAGTAGTGAAGAAAATGTTGAAGAACAAGTAAAATAAGCGAAAACAAAGGAAAGAAGGAAGAAGAAAGTTTAAACAGTAAATGGCGTAAAAGGATACTCTGTTCTAACATAATTAACAGGAATCGACATGGTGTGATCATTTCCGAGGGAGTAGTTTTCACGGTGATTTATTGGGTGTATTGTTTCTCTTGTAGAAGATATGGACTAATCTAAAGAGTCCTCTTCGTCTTACGAAGCAAGAGCAAGCAGCAGTGAATGAACGATTGATGAAAATGATCCTACCCCATGATGTGCGACCGTTGACAACAAGAAAAGTGCAAGTACGACCCCACCCCATGACTGGTACGACCCTTGACAACAGAAAAGTGCAAATGGAAAGCATCAGAATGGCGCAGTTGGTTACTGTTTTACAGTATTCCCTGCCTGAAAGAAATTTTGGACGAACACGCTTTCCAACATTTCGCTTTATACGTCAACAGTATATAAACGTTACTTAAAACGAATATAACCGAAGAAAAATTACGCAAAACGAAGCAAGACCTGCTCCTATTTGTCTACACATTTGAAATTCTGTACGGTGAAAGATTTATGACATTTAATGTTCACACAGTAAAGCATTTGGTTGACTGTCAGATGTTGTGGTCCACTTTGGGCAACATCGACTTTTCCCTTTGAAAATGCGATTTTCTAGTCAAAGCGTTGTGTGCATGGGCCAAAGGGTGTCTACGAACAAATGGCAAAAAAAACATTGCACGCAAATGTTTTTCAAAGCCTTATATCTGAATTAGTTGAGTCTCCTACCATTCTCGAGTATTGCGATTCACTTTTTTCGAGACGGAAGTTTCATCGTTCTGTAGCTCCGGTGATGTTCTAATAGGAAGAGATTCACTTGATCCCGCCTTATCTTCGTATGATAATAAGGATGTTTTCACCTTCAATCGATGTATTTTCTCAAATATGTCCATTCATACTGAAGATTATGATAGGCCACATAAATCTAACAACAGTATATTTCGTCTTGAAAACAAATAGATTGTGTAAGTTGTAAACTTAATGTTTTACGATAAAGAAGCCTACGCAGAAGTTACGTCCTTATGACACTTAGCAATAAAACTTACATTTTGACGCTTCCAAATACTTTCGAAATGCAATATAAGCATTTTTCTCGAAGAAAAGAAATACAAAAGAACGTATTGACTGAAAGTTAAATTCTCTTTCCGACTCCTCCCTAGTGAAAAAATACACGTATAAAAAGGGTGTTTGCTGAAAACAACCATTTTACACATATGATTCCGCTCATAAATCCTCTTAGAAAAACTATTCTGTACTTAGTGACATTTTCATTAAGAGTTGTACTCATTGGTACTAGTTAGAGACACTTATAAAGAATGCTACATATTTTTTCCAATATTAACTCTGATTCTGGTGTCCACTAATAAAGCACTGAGAGTCCTTTAGAAAGGCAATTCTACGCTTGGTAGAATTTTCAGTTATAGTCACCCTCCCAGGACCAGTTAAAACCTCTTAGAAAAGCTATTCAGTACTTTCTGAAATTTCGACTAAGAGTCGTCCTTATTGGTACCAGTTAGATCCACTTAGACAAAATGGTTCGTATTTTTGTCAATATTATTTGTGGTTCTGGTTCCCAGTAATAAACCGCATAGATCCACTTAGACAATTTTACACTTGGTAGAATTTTCAGTTACAGTCAGCCTCACAGGTACCAGTTACAACCTCTTAGAAAAACCATTCAGTACTTTGTGACATTTTTACTAAGAGTCGTCCTTATTGGTACCAGTTAAAGACATTTAGTAAAAAAATTTCGTATTTTTGCCAATATTATTTGTGGTTCTAGTTGCTACTAATAAACCGCATAGATCCACTTAGGAATACAATTCTACACTTGGTAGAATTTTCCGATACAGTCATTTTCACAGGTACCAGTTACAACCTCTTAGAAAAACCATTCAGTACTTTGTGGCATTTTTACTAAGAGTCGTCCTTATTGGTACCAGTTAGAGACATTTAGTAAAAAAAATTCGTATTTTTGCCAATATTATTTATGGTTCTAGTTGCTACTAATAAACCACATAGATCCACTTAGGAATACAATTCTGCACTTGGTAGAATTTTCAGATAAGGTCAGCATTATAGGGACCAGTTAGAACGTCATAGAAAAACTATTCAGTACTTTGTGACATTTTCACTAAGAGTCGTCCTTATTGGTACCAGTTAGACACTTAGAAAAAATGGTTTGTATTTTTTTCAATATTATTTGTGGTTCTAGTTTTCACGAATAAAACGCATAGATCCACTTAGAAAGACAATTCTACACTTGGTAGAATTTTCAGTTAAAGTCAGCCTCATAGGGACCAGTTAGAATCCCTTAGAAAAACTATTCAGTACTTTCTGACATTTTCACTAAGAGTCTTCCTTATTGGTACTGTGGCCAACTGCCCGGAAATTGACTACAATTATGGGCAATTGGGGATTTGGAACGTTGAGAAAGGGTGAATTCAATAAAGAGTCCAGTATTAAACAAACAATTCGGTGTATTGAAAACCACTTACAAAGAGGTTGCTGTGCTCCAGCCCAGTGAAAAAATTTCACAAAGGCCGTCGGCGTCCGCGTGAGGAAAATCCTCCGGGAAAGCGTCGGCGTCGGCGTTGTGGAAGGCGACCTGGTTGCTGGCAAGGCACTGGCACTAGTACAGTAATGTTCAACAAAGCCTTCCCTTTCAATTTTTGATTCGATATCAAAAGTTGGTTACCGTCTATTCACTTATATACTCTATGCCTAAGCAATCAACTGAGTGAACGCATCCCTGCTTTCAAACTTGAGCTGTCAAAATTTAAATCATAAATAAACACAGAATTTTGAATAACCTTAGATTACGAGAATAATTACGAAAAATCGTGGAAGTTGTGTATTTTTTGAGAAAGGTAAGAAAAATATTTTTCAGAGCTTTATTGCATTATATTATTTCTTAATTTAATTAACTTTTTAATATAAAATTGTTTAGTAAGGCTTATCAAATTTAGTCATTTCGCCGTTTAACCTCATCTAATAAATACTTCAGAAATATAAAAGGAAAAATAACGAGGTTAGTTTTTAGGTAAGTTTTAGACTTTACATTTTTGAAACATTTTTTGTACATTCCTCCAGGACTCGTGAAATAGTATTGATAAATTTAGCAAGTCAGATTTAAAAACTATTGTGAACAATTATTTAAAATATTCTAGTATAAATATTCTTGTTTTCTGCCAAAAAGGTGAAATTGATTTTTTGATTAATTATAATTC
>JBAGKK010481549.1:0-16954 GCA_037177015.1 Euceroptres primus
TAAGTTCGTATATATATATATATATATATAGGTATACACAGCAGGTGTAAGACTGAGTCTAATAGTAATCTGAAAGTGGTATATTATGGTCGCCAGGAGACCACGAAAATTTTGACCTTCACAGGTAAAATCGGCATTGGGTCTTGCCAGTCTACCCTGACCGTCATAACCACCTTACGAGATGCGGCATACTCCACTTTGATCCAATCCACATATTTATTGTGCAGAATTTTAAGTTTATTACATGGAAATTCGAGAAAATCGAAAAAAGTGAACGTTGCAAATTTGCAACGCTGGTGACTAAAGGGTCAAAATTATTTATTTATTCATATCAACATTATATTTATTTTTATTGGCATTCACGTTTTTATATTTCTTCTTTATTATGTATACAGTATATCCCAATGATGGTGAATCCAAAAATGTTCTCCATTTTTGCGTATCTCTAGCGGTTTACGAGATACATGAAAAATACTAATTTTACATTTTTTAAAAATATTTATAATAATAATACTAGACTTGAAAGTAACATTAAGAAAATACTATTGCTAATATTATTTTTATTCTTTTGACAATATTATTTTCGAATCTTGTGTTAGATTTATTCTAATTTAAAACTTTTCCTGACAAATTTTAGATATCTGGAATCGTCACGATCCGCTGAATTTTAATTGGAAACTTTCAAAGCGCTAATTTCCAAATTGAAAAATTTTTATTTATAAATTTGTATGCTCTCTACCTGGTCATGCTTTTATTAAGGAGTTCCGAGATAGTTCCGATACAGTCATTTGTGAACCATGCTTGTAATAATGTAATGGATATCTGTAGGTAGTGTAGGCCCTTTAAATGTTACTTAAGTAAAAAATTTTATTGCAGAAGAAGGATAGAATGAGAAAGATATAGATCCATAGATTATCCATAGAAATTAGGCTCTATTTCACTAGTCTTAAAAGTACTGTAGCTATAAACTGACTGGTTCATACCAAAATGAGACCAAAGTTGACCTTTTCCTGGTCTCAAAGTGGTATTAACTTGGTATACGGCCTTGGGTGGGCTCATATTTCATAAAATTTCTTTTTAAAATATTAAGTTCCCTTTCTATCTCATATATATTTTCAGAAGCTTTTTATTTAAAAGATTAAAATCGGCTAATATAGCATAAGTAGATATGCTCAATGACAAGACAAAATATAAAATAGTGTATTTGGTGTTAACAATACATTTTATTTAAAATATTGTCCTAGATACAATATATTTCGTTAAAAAGACCTTCGGAACAACAACGCAAGGTTACATTTTTAAAACTTTTTTCCAGTTTCTTTACAATCAAGGGTCGTTCTCGTAGTTTTTCTCAAGCTAAATCCGAATCTGGCGCCGAAAATTCCCCATCACGCCATGATTCTGAGAAAGATGGGGTTGAAACACCCAAAAATCGACTTTTTGGCCTTTTTCAAAAATCGCATCGGGCGAACCCGACGTGCTAGAGATTTCAATGAATGGTAAAATTGAAGTTTGAACTTCGTAATTCACTATGGAATTGCGCAATTTTCAAAAACTGGCTTGATTAATTGTCAGACACACTTCATTTACGGGAATATGTGCATGCACAAGAGGTGAAGTATGACGGACAAGCTATCAAAGCAAACCAGTGGACAAAAGAAGAAAGTGAATAGTGAATTTGCACATTACGTTGAATGATAATTTTATAGTGAAGGAAGAAAATTTTCATTTGTTTAAACAATAATTGTTTATCATTTTCTTCCTTCAATTTAAAATTCTCATTTAGAGTCATGTGCAAATGTCACTATTCACTTTCTTCTTTTTTTTGTCCACAGGTTTGCCTTGATAACTTGAACATCCTACTTCACCCCTTGTGATATTTTGAACCAACCTCCCCTTTTTTCCTATTTCTCATAAGCTGACACATTTATCCAAGTTTTCAACCTGCATCTTGCCTTAATGTTCGGACACGTTGGATTTCCCTATTTTCCACGTGTCGCGTATTTTTATTTAGGAGCACGTTTAACGTGCCACTAGCCGCAACCTTACAATTATGCACGAGTAAGTATTTTCTTGTGTCTAACTTTTCCAGTAGACGCGACAGTAGCGCACTCTACTAGTCAGAGCCAAACTAAAGTTCACATGTATAAACCAACACAAGCACGGAGGTAATGCCAGATATGGTGAGTGTAAACTGTCAAGGCTGGTCGTAAAAGACGCCTGGCACAGAAACCACAACGAAAAGGATGATAAATGCTTCACAGTGTGCGCTAAAAATCGTGTACGCAAAAATAAATTGCACTCTTATGGCAGCTTCCACTCTCTTTAATACTCTCTGCTATAAAGTACATAAACCCGTTTGAAATTTTTGCGATCTATCCTAGGATAGTCTCCCCCCAGTAAGAAGACTTGAATAGAATATAATTTAACTTTTTAAATCTAATACAGAAATTGCCATTATTTAATTCAATTAGATTGAAATTTTCAATTCATTTCTATTTAAGCCTCCCTACCGGACAGGCTCTTCATGCTCTTCATTACCACATTGTTTGTCTGTGCTTCTCGCAGATGCCCGCTCAGAACGTTTCCCTTTGTTCCTCTCCACATGAATTTTGTCGCTTACCTGAGTGTTTGACACTCAGACGTAAATAATTTGCGTAAGTCATTATACATGTCAAGAAATTCATTGAATATCTTAACCCTCTACCTAGTCTTTTTCATCTTGTTGTTTATGGCTTGCTGCTGTTTAGCAACAAACCATAACTGTGCAGCCTTGTCATATGACCGTTATCGTCAAAAATTGTCGAATCGGCCGCCTGGTGGGAACAGTGGAAAACACGTTCTATGGATAACGTAGCTTAGACAGAGAGTTAATAATTATCTTAATTACTTTCTGAACTCTTAACGTAATTACGTGTTTTTCTTTTCGTGCCTTTCATGTAGACTGATATATTTTGCAGTCATAATCGAATAGATTTATCCTTACTAATTGGCATAAAGATTCATTTCAATTATCTTTAAATCTAAGAGATAAGCCTGCCCAGCCTGCCCTTGCGTAAGCTTTTCCTTTAAAATGGGTCTTGAGCCGACCACTGAATTCCTGAATAAGAAGTTTGCATTTACCCTTTGGCTCGGGTTGGTGCGACTTACGTAAGTTTTCATTTCTGATTGCGCGACGAACTTGACGATCTAATTGGTAAAAAAACTCAGAAAGTTTAAATTACCTAATAAGAAATAACACGTTTTTAGGATTTCCTAGCCCCGGAAAGAAACCCTTATAGTTTCGGTTGGGTGTCTGTCCGTCCGTCCTTTACCGTTCGTAACTTCAAAAGTATTTTAGATAAAGGCTCAAATTTTGTATGAATATTCATGATTCATACATCAATAGAGGAAAAATATTGAAAACCCGAACAATGTTGTATGTGCACAAAATAACAATGCCATAGCAACCGTTGCTAAGGATTGTTATTGAGCGACATGGACGGATGCATAGGGTATAGGCCAGGGGTATAAGAGAGAGAGAGATGCTAAATACATTATTATAGGAAAAATATTGAAAACCCGAACAATATTGTAAATGCTGAAAATTACAATGCCGTAGCAACAGTTGCTAAGGGTTGTTGTTGAGTGACATGGAGGGAGGTAGAGGGTATAGGGGTGATGCTGAAAATGTGCTGAAAATAACAATACCACAGCAACCGTTACTAAGGGTTGTTATTGAGCTACGTGAAGGGATGAAGAGGGTTAGGGGTAAAGGGAAGGAATGGTAAATACACTATTATAGGAAAAATATTGCGAACCCGAACAACGTTATATGTGCTGAAAATAATAATGCCGTAGCAACCGTTGCTAATGGTTGTTATTGAGCGACATGGAGGGATGAAGAGAGTATGGGCGTAAAGGGGAGGGGTGGTAAATACACTGTTAGAGGAAAAATATTGAGAACCCGAACAACGTTGTATTTGCTGAAAATCACAATCCTATAGAATTGGAAGAAGTGAGGCTTCGAAACCCTTCCTTGTAGGCGCGTGTCGCCTACTTGGACTAATTTTTCCCAATTATCTCATCTCGATCACGATTGCACTTATGCAAGTTTTTCTTCACACGGCAGTGTATTATAATGGTCTAATATAGGTATTACATAGTAGGAAGAATATACAGTAAGGACATTTTCGAAGCATTCATAGGGAAAATATGATGTGCAAACTAGGCTATCTCTAATACGGCGTAGTGGGGCGCTAAAGCCTTTTTTCTGACACATATGCTTATATAGTCTTTATATAGTCTTTAATATATATTTATATAGTCTTTAAATTTATACATCATATCCCCCATTCAGGGAATAAGCGAACAAAACATGATAAATCCATTTTAACATAAGGGTTACTATCGTTTTACCAGTTCACAGCATAGTAATCCTTATGTTAAAATGGATTTATCATGTTTTGTTCACTTACTCCTCATTTATGTACATCTGGGATCCTTAGAAGTCAGTCTTTGACATGATTGACATGACAAAATGACGACTGACATTGTCAGCCGTGTGCTTTATATTATTATATCTGTAGAGAGAATGAAATATAAAATTTAAACCTATATTTTTTCTTAGTGTGTACGATTCTTTATTAAAAAATGTTTCAAAACAAAATCTTTTTGCTCTCTTGTAAAATCACCTTTTCCACCTAAGCGCCATTTTAGCACTGAGCACTTTATTTATTTTAAATTAAGCAATATGGTAGTCGAAGAGTGGAACCAATGGTCGGCTTTCTAAAACTAAGTACGTCCAGGCTAAATCAGCTGTCATAATCAAATTTACGGGAAATTTACACCCAAGAACGAAATTCTTGAATTTTGCCACATAGCGGCCATGTAGGATCTTCAGTTTAGTTGGTAAAATATGGCAACATTTTATGCCGCCTTTGAAAGATTCGCTGGTTAAGGGCGTGTGATACATTATGATGTCACGAATTACCGACAGGGTATAAAAAATATTCGGCGGTCCTATTTTTAAACGAACAAAGATATCGCCTTGAAACTTAAGAAAATGATAGAAAATATGATGGGGCACATCTGTTATGTGTCATTTTTTTCAAAATTTTGAAAAAAAATTCTTTTGAAAAAACTTTTTTTCAAAATTTTGCAAAAATGAAACAACAGATGTACACATTCATATTTTCTGTCATTCTCTTAAGTTTCAACTTGATATCTTTGTTGGTTTAAAAATAGGACCGCCGAATTTTTTTTATACCCCGTCAGTAATTCGTGACATAACGTATTACACCCCCTTAATCCCTTCACAGTGTAACAAAAGTGAACGTTCTGTCCTAGCAGTGCAGAAAAAAATTTCTCGGAATAACTGCCATAACACGGATTCACCTGTCGATTTTTTTCATAAAGGTAAGGGTCAAAAAACCACCAAAGCTAAAGCATTAGTTTTATCAAATGCAAATCTTCTGAGAATTTTTTATTTTTATTTTTTTTTATTTGAAATTTGATGTTTTTCTTAAAATTTCGACATTTTTTTTGTATAAATCTGTAGATAGCAAAAACAGCTATTTTTATGTAATTCACAATATACACGTTGACTTTGTAGCAATTGCCTGCGTCAATTTATGCATACAAATTTGTACAAAAAGAATCGTAAAAAAACATTATAGGGTATTTCATTTTTTGAGGTATGATTGATTTTGAATGTAATCCCTGTTTTCATAGTTTCGATGACTTATTTCAAAAAATATTGGTTTTAGAGAATGTAGCATCTACAAAGTGGGCGGGCGAGCGGAATCAACTAAACTCGTGCTCAGTATCAAATCCCAAGATGTTTATTCATTAACGGTTGAGTACAAACTGAAATCCTTTATCTCGTTCAAGTTTAAGATTCGGAAATTTAAGATAGGTGTCGCTCAACGACGGCGCGAATAAATAAAATACAATAACCCGCGTACAAGTCACAGTTACCTATAGTAAATATAATAAGATTGTCTAAATTTCGGCCATCCTGACGGATGGTCAACCCGATCATTTCCATTGTTATAAACTAAATGCACTCGAACAAAGATAAGGTTTAACCATCCCATGGTTCCATTCAGTCGGAACTGTATACGCTAGAAAATGGTTTTTGGGTAATTTGAAACCCTTCGACATCACCAATCAAATATCTGTCGTTTCGCAGGACCTTTTTAACTTCGTATGGGCCCTTTTTTCGGTAAAAGTTTGTGGTTCACACCAGGTTCGGTAACAATATTTGGAATTACAATTAAATCGCCGCATTCATATTTCGTCGGTTTTTTATGTTTCTCATCAAACGCTTTCTTATTTCCAAGACACAATTTATCACAAATTAAATTAGCTTTGTCGCGTAATTTTCTCTGAGCTCGTTAGAATTTTCTAGATTTTCAATGTCAGAAAATAAGTTCCTAAATTGCTCATCAGGAAATCCTATCTGGTCTGTTACAAAGAATAATCTAGCAGAAGAGCACCCTATCGCTCGGTTAATGGTATTATTTATTACAAATTGGGCATCTACTAACCTTTTTTCTCAATTCGAAGCTCCAGTTATCTTAGCTAACCTAGATCGTAAAAATCTCAACACACGTTCAGCTTGACCATTAGCACGAGGCATACCTACTGCTATTTTAATGTGTTTGATATCTCATTCGGTGATAAATTCTGAGAATTCTTCGGAGGTAAAGCAACTACCTATATCAGAAATTAGCGTTCGCGGTTTACCATAGTGATGAAAGTAACTTGTAAGTCTCGAAATGATCTGTTTTGCACTTGTACTTTTGACTGGGTAGAAAACAACAAATTTCGTGTACCCATCAACAATTAGGAAAATATGTTTATAACCCAAACTCGCAGTTTTTAAAGGTCCGTAGTGGTCGACAAATTCAGCTTCAAAAGGTTTTTTGGCTCTATCCCAAATGTGAAGTTCGCCCTCACTTTTACCCGAATGCACGTTATAGACTAAGCATTTTAAACAATTTGCCACATGTTCTTTCATTTTTTTCCTCGAATCTTTAAACCAATAAGCTCTCAAAATTAGTTCTACTGTTTTGTCGACCCCGACGTGACCTATGTCATCGTGACAAGATCTGATAACGCTAGGAATCATACTCAAAGGTACATAGAAAAGTGCTGAGTCATTATATTTCCGGAAAATCAAACCATTTCGCAATTCATATTTATCACTTTCCCCATGTTCAAGGTTTTCACGAATCTCTTTAAGCTTGGGATCAGATAATTGCTTAAACACAAGCTCTTGTTCAAAAGTGATAGGTTCGATTACAAAAACTTCTCTACTTAAAGCGTCTACATGTTTCAAACGTTCCGAAATTCGATGCTCTATTTTGTACTTGTAATGTTGGAGCTGCATAGCCCAGCGATTAATTCATGAATTAATTTCTTTCTTGTTCAAAGCTAGTGTGATCGCATTACGATCGGTTCTGATTATAAACGGGATGCCTAGAAGATCAACTCTAAAACGTTCGAGCGCATAAACGATTGCTAACATTTCAAGTTCGTAGCTATGATATTTGTTCTCATAATCTGTTGTAAGTTTACTGAAAAAGAACACTGGGTGTAATTGCCCGTCTTTCTGTTTTTGTAAGAGGATAGCCCCGAACCCAAGAGAACTGGCATCTCTATGTAATTCTGTATAAGCCAATGGAGAATAAAGTGCTAAAACTGGTTCGGTAACAATTCGATCTATTAAAATTTCAAAAGCTCGCATCTCTTTTTCCCTGAAAGTAAACTCAACTTCTTTCTTCAAAAGATCATACAGTGGTTTCGATATTAACGAGAAATTAAGAATAAACTTCCTAAAAAATCCCACAAGCCCTAGAAACTGTTGCACTTGTTTACTACTTTTAGGAACGGGATAGTTTAAAATTGCCCTTATGTGCTCTTGACTAAGTTGTATCCCCTTACCACTAATCAAGTAACCTAAATAATCAATTTGTAAAAGTCCGAAAACACATTTATCTAAGTGCAAAAATAACTCGTGTTTGGCCATTAGCTTTAGCACTTCACTTAAAACATCCCAGTTTTCTTCCAAAGTTTCGGTAGCTATTAGAAAGTCATCTAAGTGAAGCAACAATTTTCTTTCATTAATCAAGTCTCGAAAAATCAGATGCAAAAATCTTTGAAAATTAGAAGGCGCATTAACCAAACCATAAGGCGTTCGTAAATACTCGTACTGACCTTCCGGAGTACTAAAAGCCGTGACCAAAAGGTCATCGATACGAGGAAGGGGAAAATGCTCACGTACTGTAATTTTATTCAAAGCTCCAAAGTCAATACATAGTCGTAGTTCGCCGTTTTTTTTCTTAGCTAATACAATAGGACTGCTGTAGTTGGATTGGCTAGGCCTTATAAAACCGCGTTTCAACAGATCGTGGTACACGTCTAACCATTTTTTTAGTTCGCATCTTTTCTCATGGGGCACGTTATCCTCTATTTTACTCGCGGATAAATCAAATAGTTTGTTATCGGGCTTTTCCAGAACGTTTATTAACGTAATGTCGTTTTCCGGGTTTTCATATTCTATAGTTACTTTGCCTCGTCTAATCAAAGTTATCCCGGGAGTATTCAAAGAGTCTCGACCTAATATCGCATCATGACTCATAGTATTGTCTGAAACTACTGCAAAAAGGAGCGGTAACACTTTACCATTCAAAGGTTGCAATTTTACCTCTACTTTAATATAACATTTAATATTTAAAGGCGAAAAGTTTATACCTGTATGAAAACGTCGCTGCTCTAATTCATCTAAAAATGTATTATCACGAAAATTCCGCAAATATAGTTTCTCTTCGACTAATGATATAGGACTACCATTATCAACTAACGCTTCGATGTAATACTTATCGTCAACTTCGTTGCTAAGCAGGATCGTATCTGTAGATCTCCGCTCGTTGATCGGCACTCTTTCCAAAACAGGCTCAGTTAAATCTTCGTTGAGTAGATGCAGTGGTACCCTATTCATTTCTTCGATGACAGCAGTTGTGTAATTCTTGGAACCCGCCTTAGACGTCGATTCAGGTTTAGCGCTGCTTTCAGAATTCTTTTTAAGTACTGAGGGACAAAAATGAGCTTGATGACCTGTTTTTGAACACTTAAAACAGGATCCTCTTTCCTTCGGAGTATTTTTGCAGTCTTTTGCTAAGTGCCCAAACTCGTGACAGCTGTAGCATTTCGGACTTGGCATAAACTGCCCGGTCGATCTCGATTCTTCCGTTTTTTTATCGCTAGATTTATATTTGGAACTACCATCATACGACCTAAGTTATTTGGAATTAGTTCCCTTTCTCGGTTCTTTCTTCGGCTCATTTTTGGTGATCCTTTACATTCCGTCAAGTAAATCCACTAGACTTTGGTAGTTTCCCGCACGAGCATGTGACTTGAGAATGAAATCTTGAATCCCCTCGATAATATATTCGATAGATAATTCCTCTGACATATCAAGTTTATTCAACAGTTTTATTTTATCTTGGAAATAAATCGAAAACCTTTCTCCTATTTTCCACACACGAGATTCCATTCGTTTAGTGCGAGTGAGCGGATCTTCTCGACACTTGAAAATCTTGATGAGTTCACATTTCGTTTCTGTCCAAGTTTTGCTTACTATTCCTGGAGTGTTATTGTACCAGTCAAGCACTCTTTTTCTCAATCTGCGCGATGCTTGTAGTTTTATGATATTATCAGGAACTTTAAAGGCCTTCTGAATCTCGTCCACCCGACGAATCCATTTCCCCACGTCGTCATCCTCGTCTTCTCCGAAGGGCGGAATCAGCTCTCCAATTTCGCTATATTTAGGTGTTACTGGTTGTGTATTTCTTTGTACAGGTTGAATATTGGCCTCGTTGTTAGTCAGTTGACCACTCAATCGCATGGCATCCATGACTGCTCGTGTCGTTGCCGCCATAATCTCAGTGACATTCACCATGATCGCATTTTCTGGTATACGATAAATTTCAGATGCTTCAGAACCAGCCTCGCTCTGATCATCATTATTAGGATGATGTGTATCATCTCCATCGTTGTTGTTCTCCAGAGAATTTCGTCTGTTTTGATGATTTTCACGATCAACACCACTCACATTCAGATCTTTTAAATTCTCATTCACCTGTTCTTCAATCAAATTTCTCTCCGCCATTTCGAACAATAAAAACTTACGACAGTCTTTCAAATCCACAGTACGTCGAAAACCTTGCTCTTGCCCGTTGTCACACTCTTCTTTGTTTATTCATTAAAGGTCGAGTACAAACTGAAATCCTTTGTTTCGTTCAAGTTTAAGATTCGGAAATTTAAGATAGGGAAAAATAGTAGGTTTTTCACGTTTCCTATGAAAAAATGAACCATATTTAGAAAAATGTGCACTTTAGTAGAAAATATTTCTCACAAAAACTGTAGATCTTAATGAAATACACTTTTTTTACATGTAAATTTACATTTTTACATAAATTTTCCAAGTTAAATTAATTTCTGCAATTAAAAAAAAGAGAGGATGTCTTAAAGTATTTCATTGAATAACGTGTTCATTTTTCATAATGTACTTTTGCATCAGGCTTAAAAATCTTTAATAACTCTAACTTTTTTGTATAGAAAATTTTGTGCTGCACTCAATATTTTCGAGAAAAATCATATTTGTTTTTCATAAATTGTATTTTTCGGACGTTTTTAAAACAATTTTTACCCTGCTCAATATTCACAGCGATATATTTTCCGTAAACTACAATTACTCATGACTAATTTAGTTAACGAAAATACAAATGTTTAATTAAGACAAGAAAGTGAGTTATAAAAGATTATTAAGCCTGTAATGAAAAATCAACACGTTATTCAATAAATGAGAAAAACTGTAAGACATCTTTTTTTTTGTTGAAAAAATTAATTATTCTTGTAAAAGATAGACTACATGTAAAAATGTTCTCTATAAAAAATGTTCATTTCAACAAAATTTTTGTGTAAAAAGTTTTTCATTAAAATGTAGATATATTTTTCTAAATATGGTTTCCAAAATGTTGAAAAAATTCCAAATTATCGCAATATTCAAAAATATTGATTTTATAAAAAATATCTTGTACAAAAAAATATGTATTTTTCCAAGGTACCCAATTTAGCTGTAAAACCTTTTTCTCTATTACCATATTTTTCGAGTTGATAATACATCAGGGTGTCTACTGTCTAGTGATCAGGAAATTTGAGATTCCCAGTTTTTTCCCGACAAAATTTTTAATTTCCCTCACCGATTTTAAATTCTTTATTTACGGTTTTTCTCAAGTTAACGTAAATTATCCTGAATAATGTATAGTTCCTCACGAAATTAAATTAAAAAATTAAATTATACACTTTTTCCCATTTCTGAAAAAGTAAAAATTAATATTCACTTTTATTTTCAAATTTTTTTTACTCTCTTTAAGTAGCTGTAAATAAAGTGTAAATAAGTAGATTTTTCCACAAAGTAACAAAAATCCCGATCGTGAATCAAATTCACGGGGGTTTTCCAGTGTAACCTTGAGCATAAAACTATGAAAACAGGGGTCACTTCAAAAATCAACCGAACCTCAGAAAATGAAATGTACAAAAATATCTTTTAAAATTCTTTTTCTACAAGACTGAATGCATAAATTGACATATCTCATACGCTTCAGAAATTTGATATCGTAAATAATATTGTTGCCCCATACTATGTGTCATTTACCTCTTTATGTTATAATTCTCATACAGTTACTGACGCGTTGATGGTTGAAAATGGGTTTCACTACCCAACTACAAAAATATTTTGAAATTTCTACAGAAATTACAAGCAAAACATTTTTTATAATAAAATCTGGTTCGTGAGAACGAGACATTATTCTGTTAGACAAAAAAATAGTTTACTTAAACATTGAACTTTTTCTTTAACTAAATGCATTATCAATACGATAAAAATACAATACTGGTATCCACATAACGATCCATTCCAGATCCTTATATGTATGAGAGTATTATACGTATACATCTACTTACTTTCGACGAAGCTTCAGGGACATTTCTCGAATCTCATCTTCACGATCCTGTCTCTGCTGCTCCATCTTTTCAATTCGTAACTGCTCAGCCTTCTTGTCAGCTTTATCTGTAAAAAAGTATAAAATTTCAAATTTAATTACTCAATATTTAGTTAACAGTAATATAAGAAAATAATAAATTTATACTTACATTGCCTATTCAGCAAGGCCTGCATTTTCTTCTTAAGCCGCTCTTGGGGTGTTATTTTCGACGACTGAAATACGGAATTTTTCAATGCGACATACTAATTAAATTTAATCACATAGTTGTCTTTTTATAAGCAACGAGTAATCAATGAATTAATTGCACAAAGTACAAGAGAACGTGTTTTGATTATCTTGTCTGATTATATGTACAATTCAACTTGATGACTATTCGAAAATATTCTATTTGAATTTGAATTAAATTTGGAAAAACTACACGGAAAGAATTTCGGCACAGCAGATGTGCCTACTAGCACACCAGCAGTGCTAAACGCTAGGACGAATCTTGACCATTGGGTGGAAAGTAATATAGGGAACCGTGCAGACGTATACTCTGATCCCGATTGCGGGCTCGTTAGATGGCGCAGCAAGTCTTTCCGCACTGCACGTCGCTCAGGGGCCATAGTTTGATTTGTCTCTCTTACTCTTTCGCCATTTACGAACAGGTAGTTGCAACATGGTCGTTCTGGCGTCCTGCTGAGTAAAAATGTTTAATTCGGTAGATAAACAAAAGTGCTTAGTTCGAAATTGTGGATCAACCCGCCGTGAAAAGTACCACCAATATCCGAAATGTGAAAAAACCGGTTCAAAGTGGGTGCAGGCCTCGGGTAATCGCATTTACTGGGCCTAACCTATAAAGAAGTGTTCGAGAGTCGGTTCGTAATATAAATAACGAAAATCGAGGGCCAGACTTTACACCTTTTATGTGTGATTGCCAAATATTGACCATATTGTACCACGAAATTTCCACAAAAAAAAAAAATTATTCCATGCCATGTTCGATAAATATGACATTTTTTAACACATATTGTGCAAAAATAGTGATTATTATTGACTGCTATTTGGAAATACTGATGAGAAATCGATTTTCAACGGTATTAAAATCTTCCTTAACCTAAAATTAAGAAATCTACGTCGTATTTTATTATTCAGCAATTTTCTATTTTAAATTTGTAGTTTGGGACATCGTGTAACCTGACATATTTCAAACATTTTTATTTATAATTTCTTAACAAAGTTGTCTAAGATTTTGAAACTTTCCTAAATTGTGTCCACATGTGAGTACTTTGAAGAGACATATTTAGGAAAAATTAATTAATCACAGGATATGTGAAAATTGACAAATAATCAAGTTTTTTCAGTTAAAAAATAGACACAATTTATTACTTTTGAAAAAGAATTTAAAATTTCTAAGTAAGAATGCGAACTCTAAATCCTTGAGTAAAAATGTAAAGACTGCTCCAAATAACAATCTTATTCTTAATTTCTTACACAATTTTCACTATTTTGCGATTTTAATTTTACTTTTAAAATTTGTTTGTTCTTACGATGTACGAACCTAGCTCAACTACTGGTCATGTTTTTGGAAGGCACATGAGCCGTACCATACGAAAGGAACAACGGTCGTCCCTCAGCCTGGCGCGTCTGCTGCGCAAAAATCGGTATAACAGTTGTCCCGAGCCATGTGTACAGCTTCTGTACTGTAGGTGATGCGTCTGCCATGCCGAAATTCTTTCCGTGTACGAATATTTCGAAACACTGCAATTATTTTCTTTAGACAAATTTTCGATTTTTTCTCTCGGTATTATGTGAACACCTTTATTTTGCCTTAATAATTAAAAATTACTCGACGTCGGATGAAGTTAAAAAATTATTCAATTTTCTTTCAATACCGCTAGGTAAAAACACAAAAGCATAACCTAGACGACCTTGAAAAAACAATCATAACATGAAAGGAAGAGGAATAAAAATAAAAATAAGGAAGTTTTTCATCTTACAAGGGGATGATATGGATCTATAAGGGGACCTTATGGATCACCGATTTGGATGGAACTCAAAAAGTCGAAAGTACATCCAAATCCATTACATACATATTTTTTTTGGATGCCATTGGACAATTGTTTGAGATATTAGCAACAAACAAATTTTATCAATACATGCACAATCATAATAATTATTTATAAAAATGATAGTTATTGTTCAATGTTAGTTCGTTTTGTTTAGGAACTATTCAGCATACGTCTAGAAATAATTTCAGGTGCCCGAATAATGTTTACACAACAAAATTTTTTTGGCTATGCATTTATTAATAAAAATTTGTATTATTGCTAATGCTAGTATCTCATATACAAATGCCCAATAGCAGCAAAACAAAGACGTATCTAATGGATTTGGATTAGAGGTGTGCATCCGTCCGATCGAATTGTCAGTGCAAATTGGTACCTTTTTGGTTACGTTTAGAACATTGAATTTTTCGAAATTGAGTTTAATTCCAGAAGAAATTGAAGCTTCTAAACTCTCTTCGAATGTAAGATTTCTCTAAATCGAAATTACTCCGTTAGTTTTGAAGTTAAATCTATTTGAAATAACGCCGATCTCCGATCGAATTCAAAATTCGATCCAAGATCGAATTTTAAATTCGATCGGAGATTGGTGTTATTTCAAATGGATTTAATTTCAAACCCAACTGAGTAATTTCGATTTAGAGAAATCTTACATTCGAAGAGAGCTTAGAAGCGTCAATTTCTTCTAGAATTAAACTCAATTTCGAAAAATTTAGTGTTCTAAACGTGGCCAAAAAGGTACCAATTTGCACTGACAATTCGATCGAACAGCTGCACACGTCTAATTTGGATGTACTTTCGACTTTTTGAATCTCATCCAAATCAGTGATTCATAAGGTGTATCATCCTCTTGTTAATGTGATGTCATAGTATTAAAATTATCATAAAAGTTAATACATTGGGGTCAAAATTTCTCAATAATATCAAAATTGGGCAAGGGTTTTTGGATTTTTATGAAAATTGTTCCTTTCTTTTTTCAGTTTAAAAAAAATATTTACTAAATTATTTTTGACTAAAGGATTGTGAACCATATTTCTACATCCTAATAAATTTATGATTCTGTGTTTTATTTTAAAACAAAAACTCATCAGTTTTCGAGAAGAAAATTTGGATGTCGACAATTTTCGATTTTCTCTTTTTATTTTTGATTCTCTAGATCCGATTTAAATGAAAATTACTACTCGGAACTTTTTTGTCTCACTGAAGTCAGAATTTTTGAAATCTCAAAATTCAAATTGGCGGATCCAATATGGTGAACCGAAATTGAAAAAAAAACAGTTTTAAATGAAAATTTGTAAGGTCACAATTTTTCATAATTTAAGGATATTTTTTTACCTTTTTTTAGTCAAACTTTTGACAAAATTTTATTTCGTTCCACGTGAAATCTTGTAAAAATCAATTAAATTTATTTAGCGGTCTCGGTTGGCGTCGCAGATATTGTGTTTTGAAGAATGTCGAGCCTCAAAATTTAAAGCCCGCTAACTCCAAAAATTTTAAACATTTTTTAAAACCATTTTACCAAGAAACCCCTTTTAACTAAACTAGTTTCGCCAATTTTTATTATAATCGAAAGATCCTGGTCCAACTTTGAAATTTTTGAGAAATTTCGGGACATGTCTCAGAAACTTTTAGTTTTTGCGTTTCTCAAGGATAACTGTGGTATCGCTCTCTAAAAATAAATTTTTATTTTCATAAATCTTCATGGGCAGTTTTTAATATATATATACACACAAATTTATTTTTTGAAAAGATGCATATGCTCAATAGAAAGGCGTGAAAAAATCTATCGAAACTGTAGTGGGAAAATTTTTTTTATTGCTATTGAAAGAGACTCAAACCTCCGAAATAGATGGTATCCGCACAAAACCTAGAAACACCTCCTCCCCCTCAGTAAATATTTGTCCTATCGGCAAAATTTTGTTTCCACAAACTACCATCCAATAGGACTACACTTTGCTCAAGTTTGAGTCCAATTGGAGAACTTCGTCTTACTAAATGGGTACACTCATAAAATTTTTATGCGCAAAAAAAAACATTTTGATCAAATGTTCTCATCCAAACATTAAATTTTCTGCTATGTCTATTGGTATGACAGTGGGCCCTGATAGTTTTAAAAATTGTTTATAATTGTATAGATTGTTTATAGATTATCATTTTATAACAATTTGTTGTTACTAAATAACATTCTAGTAATAAATCACAATGATTTTAGGTAAAAATAATGGGTTTCGACAAAAAACTGATAGATTGGAGAATTTGTTTAAATCAATTATTTACAAGAATTGAATAAAAAATTGAATAAAATATTTAGGTATGTTCCTTAAGTCTTTCATCATTAATTCTGATCAAGAAGGAGTTTATTTAAGTAATTTTTGCATAGATAAGAAATCATATGGCTGAAATGGCAAATTTGTTTGCTGTATTTGTTTATATATTGTTGAACATAGAACATAAAAACAAATTTAAAAAACGGATTCCTTAGGTTTCTTAAGAATTTCAATGCTGAACATTTTAAAAGAAAAAAACTTTAAAATCTATTCAAAATTAAGGGCTGTAGATGATTCTGGACTTTAAATCCCCAGTTTGAACCACTATGCGCCGTGACACTGTGACGCGACTGAAAAACTTTGAGAATTTTTTTTTTTTTTTATATCAAAAAACACATTTTTACTACTTCGTGGACAACTTTAAGACACTGTAAATATTATATTTATTTAGTTTACAATTTCACGATGCTCCTTGGGTCGTAAAACAACAATAAAACATTAGATGATGTTACTAGATGTCGACCAGGTAATATAGTTAAATAAAAGATGTTATTGTTTGTCGGTATACTGGTCAAAAAATTATTTATTT
>JBAGKK010481559.1:0-16953 GCA_037177015.1 Euceroptres primus
ACTAAATATTATTATTTATCTATCACAAAACAATTTTTTTATAAGAGGATAAGCAATTTCATATATACAAAGTTACTCTTAATTGATTTGTTTCTCTTAAACGTCCATAGACTAGTACCGAAATAACATGTTCTCTCTTAAACATTGGTCAAAAATTTTGACAAGGTTTTTACACTATAAATAGAAGAGCCTTTATACGAATACACTCATTTACAGTATCACTACGTAAGGCAACGATAGTGGCAACATCGCAATTTTATTCTCATCAGCTGGCTCTAGGGACTGATTTTGACTGATGTTAAAGAAAATTGTATTGATGTTTATAACACGCAAAAAATCCGTCAAAATATCAAAAAAATTCAAACTCAAGGGTAAGTTTATTAAAAAGAAAGTGTTGGATAAACGTTTGGACGAAAATAATCTTTAAAGCAAGTATCGAAAAGAGGATATATCGATGGAATCGATACATAGACAATCGATACTTTTCTCTTTGTGGGTTATGTTCGTCCAAAAAATCATAAATTTTTTGAGTTTTTTAATTCTAATTAATTTTTAATGTAGTTTTCTTTATAAAAGAAACTTGTTTACTTCATTAAAATATTACAGATAGGAAAGATTTTTTAAATGTTTATTATTCTACCAAATCTACCTGTAATAATCGATTGGTCAGTGCCCATCTCTACACTCTGTTGCGGTTTTGTGTGAAGCGAACAAAAATAAAAATAGTGACACATTCCCCCAAAGCTCATATTGGTTAAAAGACATATTGTCGCTTTAAATAATTTGCCGTGTAACAAGTGTGATAAAATGATTTCATTGAAAAACACAGTAGAAGAGACTAGATTAGGTTTTCTAACCACAAACAATGTTATGTGTTTTGATCTTCTGAGTAAACAGTGTTGCCACAACGCCACTGCCTACCCCCGCCGTGTGTCTGGCTTAAACAGAAATATTATTCTTTTCAACATTATATCTTTTATACTAAACGCACAATAATTTTCGATTTTTTTTTAATAACCGCACGATATTTTTCTATATATCTGTAGTTTTTTAACTCAATGGTAAGTTCCTTTTTCATACTAGAATTTAAAATACACTCGAATCCCGGTTTAATATGGCTTTTGTTCATTGCCTATCGTAAACCGGGACAGTCCTTGAGCGTCTCTGAACACAAACAGTCAGGGCCGTATGAACCAGTTTCAGTCGGAGTAATATGAATTATGTAACTGAATTATTTAAGCATGTAAATTTTTTTACCATAAGGAATGAAAATTCTTAAATGACGATGAAAAATTAATGAAAAAAGAATTTTCAACGTGTTTTCAAAAGTAAATGTAAAAGGCGAACAGACAATTAATCTAAAACTGGTATGCATCGTTAGATAATAATAATTTCTATATATTTTGAAAATTTTAGATAACTCGTAAGTAAGGTGCGATTTCGGCGCAACTACCTTAATTAGACAGACCTACAACCAACACTGGTAAACTGATTAGCACCAAAATTTAAAGGGAAGTCTTTCTGTCAGGAAATTTTTCCGTGACAATAGACTGTTGTTACTGAAATTTCCGTCACAATAGGCTATTCCCACGGAAATTTTTTCGCTACAATAGACTATTGTTACGGAAATTTCCGTATCAATAGGCAACCAAAATATTGCAAATGCGAGCTTACAGATGTATAATTTTTCATTATTTATATATGACGGCAATTTTTACTCCCTAGGGAATGAAAAGTAGAGGTTTAGTCCCGCTTAATAGACATGAAAAAGGGCTGAAATCATGCATGTGTTATAAAAAATTTTTTTCGTGCTGATTACGATGGGGCGAGTTATGCACTTTTTTTACCGGTTCGAATTCATATTGAGTAATGTTTTTAGCATCTGTGTGCGAAATTTCATCCGGATCGCGATGAGCACAGTTATCGTTTTCAAAATACAACTTTAAAATTTTTTTATAAACAAACGCAACCGATCTGAGCAGGCAGGTACGCGATTTTATATTGTACATCAACAGGGCTATTTTCTGTAATTTTTCCAGTCGGGATGAAATCAGCCCGACCTAAGTGTTGCTGGCTCTCGGCCTATAAGCGGATAATTTTGTCAGTTCGCTTCAGTTCGTTTTCAGTGTTTTGGTTATGCGTTATGTATAATAATTAATAAATAATAAATAAATAAAACTTAAAATTAAAGTAAACGTTAAATTAAACTTATATTTAATAAATATTTTTTACTCCTGACAGAAATGAAATAGAAATAGTTCATACCGCCCTGACTTGTTTACGTTTGAGAGATCCCTAGTTTTCACGAAAACCATTCAGGCTATCTCCGAAATTCCTGGTAAACCGGGGGACCTGTGTTTTCAGGTCCCCCGGAAATTTCAGGAAATTTCAATTTATTCATTATTTTACGAAAATTTTAATTTAAGGAAAAGGTGAAATCTCACCAAAAACATCTAAGATCCAAAAAACTCCGCCAAGTAAAAAGTTATCAATACTAAGCAATATTAAAGAATATAACCTTATTTAAATTAGTTATTATCTTAATAAATGAAAAATTAATAAACTAAAGAAAAAAAAAGAAAACTGACTGTGAATTCGATTTCGGATGCTTTCCCGTAGTCTATATTTTTTTGCCCTCATATCATGAGCACTTTACTTCCTCGTTATGATGAAATAGCAAATAGATAATTTGCTGCCTGTTAGAGGAAGCATTATTTATTTTAATAAAATTGTAAACGTTAATTTTTTTTAAGATTATAAATGATTTAAATTTCCTTAATCTTCAATAAAATGTGGTATTATTATAGGCCAATCAATTCGTTTTAAGTCAAGGAATCTTTTCCTCTTCGTGCAGAAATATTGATAGAGTTCATGAGCCCACAAGAACTTGCCCTATTAAAAAAAACTTTTTACTTATTTTTAAATTCTATTACGTTATTTTAAATGAAAAAAATTAATTCAAAATAATATGAATTTCTCTTCATGCATTATAATACTTAGGTTCAAAGCAATGACTCAACATTGCTTGAAATCGAAAATATTTAACTTAATTTTTAAAGTTATTTAAAAAAAAACTTTATTATTAAACAACAATAAATATATGGGTATTTACTACCACAGACAGGGCACTTTGGTGTCCGCGGATTATATTATTAAAACTACTGGTTGTATTATTGTAAAACTTGGTACAGTTCTTGATTTTAGTACCTCATAATAAGTTCCGTAGTAAACATTTGATTATAGTAGTTAAAAACCTTAGGAGACCGATGTGTAAACTATGATAAGTAACTTAGGCGGCTTGATGGCCGAAAGTGTTTTATTTATAATCCACTACATATATCGTCGACGTTTCGGACTGGTACCAGTCCCTCTTCAGGACTCTAGAAAGCAATTATAAAGGTTGGAAACAAGTTTTTGTTTTATCAAGTACGAAAGAACGAAGGAACAATTGTACATACGATGTGTTGGGTCGAAGTCAGAAATTTTTATATAGGTTAAAAACGAGCCAAATTTTAAATTTCTATATATAAACCAGTAAGAAATATTTAAAACTGAGTAGTATTCCATAAACATTAAAGAAACATAGTATCGTGAAGAGAGTACATATCTGAAATGTAACAAGCAGATGAGTTTATACAAGTGATTCTTAGAAATTAAATAAGTGATGTAGATAAGCATGTTCTTTCCAGCCGTGAATGAAACAAGATTAAGGTTGAAGAGAATTGTTACCTTGAAGTCAATTTTGAAGAATTTTGTATAATATAAAGAAACGAGGACCACGACTCCTTTAAATAATTTGATTTCTTGAGGTTATGTTCTCGAAATCTTCTTTTTATATAAAAAACAGTCTTCAGAATTGAGATCAAGGTAACAATTCTCTTCAACCTTAATCTTGTTTCATTTACGGCTGGAAAAAATACGCTTATCTACATCACTTATTTAATTTTTAAGAATCACTTGTATGAACTCATCTGCTTGTTACATTTCAGATGTACTCTCTTCACGATACTATGTTTCTTTAATGTTTATGGAATACTACTCAGTTTTAAATATTGCTTGCTGGTTTATATATAGAAATTTAAAATTTGGCTTGTTTTTTAACCTGTATAAAAATTTCTGACTTCGACCCAACCCATGGTATGTACAATTGTTCCTTCGTTCTTTCTTACTTGTTAAAACAAAAACTTGTTTTCAACCTTTATTATCGCTTTCTAGAGTCCTGAAGAGGGATTGGTACCAGTCCGAAACGTCGACGATATAAGTAGTGGATCGTAAATAAAATACTTTCGACCGTCAAACCGCCTAAGTTACTTATCAAAATTTGATTATATTATTCTAAGTCAGAGTAAAAAAATACTATGTACCCAAAAAATGGCATAAAGAGATGTCCACACATGCCTAAGGCATATTTTAGAATCACGTAGGAAATAACTAATGAACTACTTAAGATTTATGCTTAAGGATCTTAAAGTTAGGCTCAAAAAGTTAAATTTTTATCATTGATATTTTTACTTCATGGCAATATGCACTATACATGCACGCAAATATGAGTGTCTTCGAAAATATTTTTGAAGTTACGTTGATACATAAACGGCTGTCGTTTAACAAGTAGGAATACTTTTTTGCCTCATATTTTGACGTAGAATTGGAGAAAAAACATCCCACTACTCATCCTTAAAGTTTTAAGCATAAACATTAAGAACTTTCTTCGCAAATAAAAAAAAAGTCCAAGAAAACCTTGCGTATTTTTATTACTATCCATCGACGTAACTTGCAATAATTTTTATATTTCTTAACAAAAGTTAATGAATAAAGGTAAAAATGTAGATTAAGTAGTATAGCTAGGAGGGTTTGGTGACACCTCAGTCAGTAAAACAGTGCCGGCAACTTATCGACAGCTGGTAATTGAACTTGCTACGTAGTTCCAGCTGCCACTGACAGATTGCGCCACTGATCAGTTCCCAGCAGGTGTTAACTACTCGGTCGGTAAGGTAGAGCACTGACTTTAATCTATGGACAAGTCGGCAAGGCGGGTCCCTATTTCACCGACCGAGTCGGCTACAGGCTTTTTGTGTAGATGGCGCTAGTGGGATCGGGGATTCTCCCTGAAGTCTTGAAACTTCTAGAAACATAGTTGGCCTATGTGAACCCGGGGATTCTCGAATTTTCTAGAAACTTCGACCTAATATTACCTATAGGTAAAATGCTTATTTATCTAGTGTTAATGGAAATAAGAAGGAGGTAGAACCCTGCAATACCGACAGAGACATTAAATTCTGGGATTCCCAAGTTTTCGGAAAATAATCGAACCTCCTAGAAATGTTGACGCGAATTCTGACGATTTTCTATACATCGAAGTTTCTGGAAGGTTTGGAACAGAAGCTCTTCCTTTTGAGGTTTTCTTTGTCGTTGAAATTTCCAGAAGCATCGATATTGGACATAGTCTCTAACGGCTTTGCAGAAAAGATCAGTCGATATTATCAGCTTCCACCTAGAGTGATACATAAGCAAAATTCAATGTCCCGAAGCTTCCAGAAATTTCTTTGTGAACGTGGTGATGGCGGACGATTTTCTATATGTCGAAATTTCTAGGTCTGACGTATAACGTGTTGTCTCGATACTTTCAGGAATTTCTTTGTAGACGTGCTAATCTTTGACGATTTTCTATACAACGAATTTTCGAGAAGGCTCGAGACATAAAGAAAGAAGTATGGATACAGGATATGAGTTCTAGTGATTATGCTAGGAAAGATCCATCGGTATCTTCTAGACTGTTCGGTATAGTAGGGTATCGCTAACGGCGCTGGCAAACACATACTTACATTCTGGAAAGATCGATCGAAGTTTCCTCAAGGTTTGTTGCACGCGGGGCTCTACCTGCATCAAGTTGCTAGAACCACCGATATTGGATGTTTAATCTTTAGCTAAATTCGAGAACGATCGAGGTTTGTAGATATTTCGATGCATGGATTCTCAAAAGCAATAGTCCCGTCTGGAAAGTTCGACCGTTCTTTCTTGAATTTAGGTAAAGATATATAAGGCCGCGTAGTTGAGTTCTTCAACATTTAGCGGTATGCTTCACCGGAGTAGGCTTCTATGACACATGCAGATGCGTACTACCGTTCGGTTGTAAATAGGGCTGCGCAGTTGAGTTATATGGTACATATACCGCTGCGCAGTACACTTATAGAACACTTCTGGATGCGCAGTAGACTTTTATGATACACATGAATGCGCAGTGCAGTTTGGTGGTATATATGGCTGCGTAGTAGATTTTACAGTACATAGGGCTGCGCAGTATACTTATATAGCATACGAGACTGTGAGGTATTATTCCAGGGGTTCTGCGCCAAGATAAATGTGTAGAGTGGGGGTAACGTCTAATAAAAGCCGGACTGAAGTGAAGCGGAGTCATTCCGTTTTCGAACTCTGTGTCAGAAACATCTAAAGTGAATAGTGAATAGTGATCAAAAATAAACATTAAACATTATTGAAGTGAACAGTGTGAAAAAACTTTAATAATAACTTCTAGACCAGGTGTTAAGATGCTGCTCGACGAGTGTGTAAAACTTGTTCCTAGTATCGAGGAAGCTTCAACCCTGATTTCATCGTCATCGTCTAGAAACATACAGCTGGATAAAGTCAATAATTGGAAAAATGAGTGCATGTTGTGTCTGAAGACTGTAAGAAAGGAGCTTCATAGAAAAACCCCTCCACTGACAATAAATCAAAAATGGAAGTGCCTAAATATATTCGAAAAATTAACATGTCTGAAGTCCGTTTTGATTTGTTCGGTAAAACAGGAAGTGGTGTGCAGAATAAGGGACCAAAGCGTGATGACATCAGCAACCGAGTGACATGGATCGACGTTGACAATGCATTTGATAGAAGAATAAAGACATGCGCTGTAGCCAACCTAGTTCACAAAGATGTCCTCGCCTTCCTCGATGATGCTGAAAGACTATTTATTTCTCATGTGGGCAAGGCCTTGCGTGAACACAGGGCTTTAAAAGTAAACGCTCTGCTCCTTAAGTACTATCTGAAGATTGGCAAAGAAACACCTGAGGAGAAGAACTTCAAATCAAAAAATGAAGCAATATACTATACCACAGAGTTAAAACTCTGGTTTAAAAACTATGCCAGATATTCGATTCTAAAAGAAATGGAAGATTTTGAGGAAAAAGACTCAGGATGGACCTTACACTCAATTATAAAACTTTAAGTGAACATCAACAAGCTTAACCCAATGAAGGGTAGTTCCTACATGGAACTTCCTTCACGGATCAAGAAAAAAGAAGCCTGTATCAATGTGCAAAACAAGAATGATAACGAGTGTTTCAAATGGGCTATATTATCAGCCATACACCCAGTGAATAACGAACATAAAAATGTTAACCGCGTGTCCAGCTATACCCAATACAAAGATGAATTAGATTTTCCAGTATCAAGTTTCCTGTTGCATTATATGATGTGAAAAAAATTCAAAGGACAAAATGATATCTCAGTGAACGTGTATGGTCTGATTAAAAATAAGAAGAATACATTTACGGTGGTTCCATTACATCTTACTTCACAGAAGAGGAATCTCCACGTGAACCTTCTCCGAGTAGAAGAAGAGTACGTAAATGAAGAAAGTAGTGATGAAGAAGAGGATTATCAGGATAGCAAGACTCAGTCATTTAATTTTCATTACGTATGGATAAAGGATCTTTCTAGACTAGTCAGCAGTCAACTATCTGCGAAGAAAAACAGAAAATATATTTGTGATCGATATCTACACTATTTTTCATCTGAAGGAAAGTTGATGGCTCACAGTGAAGATTGCAAAAAATTGAATGACTGCAAAATTGTATTGCCGACACATGGAAAAAACGTAATCGAGTTCAAAAACTTCAAGTACAAAGAGAAGGTTCCATTTATCATTTATGCAGACTGCGAGTTCCTGCTGAAATCAGTGGAAGTTCAGGAAAGAAGATCAAATACTGAGGTGTTTCAAAAACATGAGGTGTGTGACATCGGATATTACCTCAAGTGCAGCTATGACTATTCGCTATCTTTCTACGAGTCCTGCCCTGAAGATGTGGAACCCACAAAGTGGTTTGCTCTTGAATTGCTGAAGATAGCAAACACTTGTGACGAAATACTTACATCTACGGTTCCCATGCAGAAACTGACCCCAGAGCAACAGAAAGTCTTCAATGAATCCACAATCTGTTACATCTGCGGAAAGGCTCTTCAGCCGCCTATGAAAAAAGTGCGCGATCATTGTCATCTGATAGGTCTGTACCGCGGTCCGGCGCACAAACATTGTAACCTAGATTATCAAGATTCGCGAACCATACCTGTTGTGTTTCACAACTTGAGTAGGTACGATGCTCATTTTATCATTTAAGACGTTGCTACAAAAATTGCTGGTAAAATTAAAGTATCAGCATTAAATCAAGGAAAGTATATTTCATTCACAAAGTATGTTCAGGAAACTCAAATCAAATTCAGGTTTATAGAGTCATTTCAATTCATGGCCTCTTCCTTGTAAAAATTAGCGTCGTACCTCACTAGCCATAAAATTGTAAATGCAGTATTTTCCAATATCGAAAGAGAAAAATTGAGCTTCTCACGAGGAAAGGTGTTCTTCCTTACGAATACCTTGACTCGAGAGAGAAACTAAAAGAACGTCAGCTGCCACCAAAAGAAAAATTCTACAGCACTTTGAATGACTCATCAATATCTAATGAGGATTATGCACACGCACAACAGGTATGGTCTGCGTTCAAACTGAAAAATCTCGGTGAATATGTAAAACTAGACACGAAGACAGATGTACTGCTTTTGGCTGATGTCTTCGAAAGTTTCCGAGAACAATGTCTCAAGGCTTATGATCTTGATCCCGCACACTACTACACCACTCCTGGCTTGACCTGGGATGCCATGCTCAAATTTACAGGTGTAAGATTAGGACTCCTCATCGACGTTCGTATATTGCTGATGATTGAGAATGGCAAGAAGGGTGGAGTGAGCCAATGCCCAAATAAATATGCCATTACCAACAATAAGTATATGACAGTTTTCAACGAAAATGGGGAGATAATCTACATCATATATTTTGATGCAAACAACCTGTACGGTTGGGCAATGAGACAACCGTTTCTTTATGGTGGTTTCGAGTGGGTTAAGAATTTAGAAAATTTTAATTTTAATGCACCTGACGATTCACCCATTGGTTACATACTGGAAGTAGATTTGGATTATCCACATGAACTCCATGATGCACACAATGACTTGCGGTTCTGTCCAGAACACTCGAAACTACCAGGGTGAAGCCAGGAGAAGCTCCTAACTACTCTCCAGCCGAAATTAAAGTACGTTCTCCATTACCTGGCTCTCAAACATGCACTAGCTAATGAACTTAAACTTGTCAAAATTCACAGAGTTATTAAATTTAATCAGTGTACATGGCTTAAGGATTATATTGATCTCAATACTAAACTCAGAACAAACGCTAAGAATGAATTTGAAAAGAATCTATTTAAATTGATAAATAATGCAGTTTACGGGAAAGCAATGGAAAACATAGGAAAACATGTCAATGTGAAACTCGTTGCAAAGTGGGAGGGTCGATATGGAGCTGAAGTCCTCATAGCCAAACCAAATTTCCACAGTCGAGCAATATTTAGTGAAAATCTAGGAGCTATTGAATTAAGGAAAACTCAAGTCTTGTTCAATAAACCGATCTATGTAGGGCTTACGATGCTTGATGTATCAAAAATCCTCATATACGATTTCCACTACGGCTATATGTGTAAAAAACACAGTGAAAACTGCAAACTATTGTACACCGATACGGACAGTTTGATATACGAAGTTAAGTGTGCAGATATTTATGCTGATATGAAAGAGGATATGGAAAACAATGTATGCCAATTCGATACATCAGATTATCCTCAAGACAATGTTTTCGGAATGCCGCAAGCCAACAAGACAGTTTTGGGTTTGATGAAGGATGAAGTTTCTGGTAAAATTATTACTGAATTTGTTGGCTTGCGGAGCAAGATGTACAGTATTCGTATGAACGGCGAGGACTTTGTTAAAAAAGTAAAAGGGGTGAAATCTGCCGTCGTCAAGAAATCAATCACCTTTCATGACACAACGTTGAAACCATCAAACAAATAAAAATTGCGTTGAGTCCTTATGATGACAAGCGATTATTGTTAAAAGATAGTACTGATACTCTCGTGCGGGGCCATTATAAGATCATCGACGTCGACGACGATGATGATGATGACGATGATGTTGTCCCAAGCGATAGCGATATGAAACTTTTAGATCTTCTTGTGAAAGACTAGTTTGTAAATAGTGCTTTAAAGTTTTTCTTATTGTAAATAATTGTAAGTAGCAGTTTTCAGAATTTAACTGAATGAATGCAATATATGTGTTTGCATAAATTGCATTTTTATTTATCAAAACCTTACATCTAGTTAGTACAAGCGTAGAAGTAATATAAATTTAACACTAGTTCATGGTTACTTTAATTTCTTCATCGTTGTGTCAACATTGGTTCAACGTTGGTTTAACATTGATTCATCGTTGGTTTATCGTTGATTCAACATTGCTTCAACGTGGTTTCAACATTACACATAGTTGATTCAACATTTTATAAAAGTCGATTACCTATCTGATTTATCTATCCAGCTGTTGTGTGAACTATCAAATTCTAACCACTTTACAAATATTTTGTTACCACGCTTCTTGATTACTTTTTCCACAAGGTATACGTCTGGATGCTTAACTTTGAGAAGTTCTTGTTCATAGAATAGACCAGCGATAGGTTGATTTTGATAGTCCTTGAGCTTGTAAGTCACTGGATTCGTCGACATAACTCGATACCCAGTAAATATCTCTGTCGTCTAATTGGGTGTATATCCTTTTTCAAAAACGTGCTTGTACTTGCTTCCTCGAACTCTGTCCCCAACTTTGAACTTTGACCTTTTTCTGGATATATCTCTTAGTTTTTTGAAGCGTTGTATCAGCTTCTCTTCATCTTCGGCAGTGACATCTATTGGCTTTATACCGATTAATCGATGTTTGGTATTGTTGTACTTGGAGATGAGAGCAGGTAAATCTTTGTCTATTACAACAAATGTCTATCCACTTATAGTTGCCTCTCAAGCTAAATTCTCAATCTATACTGACGACATGCCTACAAACTAACTTGTATTTATAGAGTAACAAAGCAATCAAATCCTTTCCTGTATCTACCCTCATTCAGATCACTATCTTTGTCTATTACAACAAATCCATATTTGTCAGTATTCCAACATGTTGAGCACAAGTCTCGGAATTGAGAATAGGTCATGTCAGTATTAACATGATCGTCATGTTTCATCCTGTCTGAATAGTACCAGCAGATTAATATTATCTCTCAGGAGATGTTTAAGAATACGAGCTTAGGTCTGACACAAATAAAAACAGTCAACATGCGCGTTTCTACCCATGCAGAAGAAGGCTCGAATATTGTCCTGTTTTTCACATGAAACATCATCAAATATAATGATGGAATTTGGTTGAGCTTCACTCGGTGGTACGACTTCCTTATGCTCACTGAATGGAAAATAATCAACACCATCTATTTTATTCAACACCTTTTCTAAGAATGTGTACTTTGGCTGCTTAAGTGATTTTGAGTAGATGTAGACGCTGTCAAATCTCAGTGCATTTGGGTGTAGAATTAGAGCAAGTAAGGCGTTAGTTTTGCTGCAATTAGACGAACCACAAAACATTGCACGAATGTTGTCTAGTAGTAGACTGCCATGACGCTTCACCCTTTTCCTTTGTTGATGAACTGGGGTCGTAAAGCGACAAAAGTGTCACGCCGTTATCATCGAGGTAAAAGATTGGTCAACAAAGTCATCAACAACTTGCCGTTTGAGTTACACTTACCTGGCTACCAGTACTGTGGACCAGATACTAAGATAGCCAAACGACTTGCTTGAGGTGATCCGGGTATCAATCCATTAGACGCAGCGTGTAAAGAACACGACATTCCATACTCGCGAAGTCGTGAGAACGTTGAAGCAAGAAACGCTGCAGATCGTGTATTAGCCAATGAAGCTTGGCAGCGTGTTTTTGCTAAAGACATTGGAATTGGTTAGAAACTGTCAGCACTGGTTGAAGAAGAAACCTATTTAAAGAGGAAACCTATTTCGAAAAGGAAACCCTGTTCAAAGAAGAGGAAACCTAGTTCGAAGAGGAAACCTGCTACAAAAAATAAACCAATAGCCTTCAAGAAGGTTGTGAATGCAGCGAAAAAAGCAATGAATCAAAGCAGTGATGCAAAAGTGGCTATCAAGTCTGCAATCAGAGGTGCACAGCAAGCTGTCAAAAATGTAGGCGATAAACATAAAATGCAAAATCCACGTGTTCTGCCAATCCCTTCGAAAGTCGGTGGTGTTTTGCCACTGATTCCAACTTTCGCTGGACTCAGTGCTCTTGGTGCTCTTACTGGTGGAACAGTAGGTGTAGCTAAGGCGGTAAACGATGCTAGCGCAGCCAAACAACAACTGGCAGAAGCTCAACCACATAACAATTCAATGGAGGTAATAAAGTACACTCATGGCAGATATCAGGACTATGAAAGTGTTGAGTGTGGACACTTGTGCTTAAAATTTATATGTGAACAGCTGCATATAAAAGATAAATACTGCCTATATAAGACTGTGTTATGAACTGAATAGAGTCAGTATAGAGAAGAAGACCATCATGGATGAATCATTTACTCTCACGATAACAGGAAACTCTTCTGTGTTAGACGCAGAGTACTTTCCACCAATAGAACTCTCTCCTCATAAAAACTATGCACTTGGATTCGTTGAACTGCTTACATGCAATGCGATTCCTAACGTTGACACTGGAAAGAATAAAATCTATGTTGGTGATCGAGTGGTGATTATACTTACTGGCAGCTATGAGATTGAAGACATTGAGAGTTATATCCAGAAGACTCCAGCAGTTGATAGTATTATAATAAACATCAAGCCAAATAATAACACTGTGGCTATTCTCAAAGTGAACGCTCTACGAGTTGAGTGCAATATCACTACGGGAGCTTACATCAACGAACGCAAAGTGCACACGATTCATAAACTTTTTCCTGTTGTACCACCAGGATATAAAATCGTTGAAGTACCATCATACGTCATTTACCTTCCAATCGCCGTGAAGACAATACATCAAATTCAGTTCCGCATAGTTGATCAGGACAGAGACTTGGTGAATTTACGAGGAGAGACTATAACAATACGTCTACATGTTAAATCACCATAATGGGTATCGTGTACAACCGCAAAGGAGCCTATGTAAGAAAGTCAACATGCCAAACACAAGTCAGTTCTCAAGCAGCACGCAATGCGCTAACACATTAGAACGTGTTCTTTCTGACGTAGCTTGGCCTGAAGATCAAACCTCGAGAAAAAAGAGATTGAAGCGTCCATTCAAAATATTTGTCATCTCCTTCTATTGCTACAAAAATAGAAGAAATACTAAACATTGAGTTTTGATGAATCCATATTTGTCATCTCCTTCTGTTGCTACAAAAATGGAAGAAATACTAAACACTGAGTTTTGATGAATCCATAGCTAGCTATGAGATTTATGCACATCAGCTTATGCCTCATCGTCATTCAACAACAGCGTTGAAATTCGCATCGCAGTTAAGCATCAAGATTTGTGAATACTACCCAGCAAGAGTTCACTGCACGTGTATGGAAGACTAACAAGGGCTTATAGAACTACAGCCACTACTATACAAGTCTAGTGAGCAATGCTATTTGTTATCTGTTTGATGAAATTCGCTATGAACTCAATGGAATTAAGATTAATCGATTTAAAAACGTCGGTCTAACTAGCACCATTAAAGGCTATCTCTCTCTCACCCCTGGACAAAGTTATTTTATGGAGAATGCAGGATGGCTTGACATGGAAGCAACAAGACGTCTTACTAATAACGAGGGCTACTTTGATGTGACTTTACCGCTCAGTATGATCCTAGGTTTCGCCGTAGACTATCGAAAAATCATTGTAAATGCAAAGCATGAACTCATCTTGACAAGACCACGCAGGGACTTGAACGCAATTATCCAAGGTTAAGAGGAGGAACAATTTAGGATTACGATTTATCTATTGCTATGAGTTTTCGGTCATGGGAAATGTATGAATAACCCCTGCTCCCCACCACTTTAAGACATATATGAACGCTTAAAACGTCAACGCAGTTGGAGAAACCACGTTACGTTATCCTAGGCTTCCAAACAGGTAGAAACAATAATCGAAGAAGATACGCTCATCGCTTTGATCACTGCCGCATAACCAATGTCAAGCTTTTCTTAAATTCACAATACTATCCATACGGCAATTTGAATCTGGATATTGCGCATAATCAGTTTGCACTATTGTACGAGATGTATGCAAACTTTCAGTCAACCTACTATGGTAAAGAGTCTGAGCCGATGTTGCAAGAAAGCCATTTCAAAGAGCACGTTCCATTGATTGTTCTAGATTGTTCGAAACAAAATGAGTTTCTGAAACAGGCCTTAGTGAACGTTCGTTTAGAATTTGAATCTGCAGATAATTTCCCTGCTGAAACTGCAGCCTACTGTCTAATTATACATGATCGTATTATTCAGTACCAACCACTTAGTGGTATCGTGAAAAAGTTGATTTAAGACGATAGTGGTGGGGGTAATGGCAGTGGTGTTGGAAAGAAAAGGTATAAAAGAGATGATTTTAGCAACAAAGCTCAGTTTTCATCGATATGGAGTTCATCGTGGACATGCAAGGCTTCAAGAAACCCATTAACCAGATCGTTTTCAAGGAGGTGGTTATAATTTCTCTTCAGGAAGACGCTCAAACTGTAGTCTACCTGCTTGAACCTCCCTGCTACTGGGATTCACTGCCTGCTAAATACAAGAGTAAAAACTTGTGGCTGACGCGCAATTACTACGGCCTGGAATGGACTTCCGGTGATATACCATACGAAGAAGTAAGGCTTATTATTCGAGATACACTATGTGACGCTAGTGCAGTCTACGTTAAAGGATTGGAAAAGAAAAAATTGTTGGACCAGTTTCTAAAAAACGTAACTAATCTGGAAGATCTGGGCTGTACTTCGTTGAAAAAATTGTACAGCCATGTTTCAACAAGGTGCAATCACCACCTCCAATGCTGGAATGCGAAATGTGCAGTTCGAAATGCTGTTGCTCTCAAGACCTATTTCTTGCCTCCTCGGGATCAGCCGACTATCAGGCATTACTCTGGAAGCAAAGTCAATGATGATGATGATGATGATGATGATGACTTTTTTTTACGAGGGTTGGTGAAAAATGTTCTTAAAAATACGCCGAGAAGGATCCGCACTTCTCGGTAGTGTGGGGATTCTCAATAGCATCATTACAATTTTCATTATAATGATGCTATTAAGGACCCACTAAAAACACCACCCTTTCTCCTTGGCATGCCCCCCCCGAACCGCTTTGGCATTACTTCAGTGGGTGCCGTTTTTTTGCCCTTGAAGGGCTTCCTCTACTTCTTCTTGTTCTTCTTCTGGTTTTACTCTTCTGCTCAACCATGTACCACCCGGGTTGCGCGTTCATTTCATTTCTGCAGCTGCTAGCCCAATTCGGAAAGAAAATTATTATTCTATATGCGCTAATTTAGCCATAATATAAACAAAAAATAATTAAATGAAATTTTTCTAGAAAATATCGGTACCACTCCCTGAAATTAAGTCAGAAATACGCAAATTGTCAATAACACATGTTAAAAAATTATAATATTTACATAATTTTAATAAATTATATTTTTAGATCAATCATTATTTCTGCAAGGAAAATTTGCTGAAATAAATAAGAAAAATAATTATCAGCTCAGTTTTCCTGTAGCGGTCGATAATAGTGCAGTTACAAGAATTAATCTCTTAGGACCGCTAGGTGGATCTCGAAGTAACTTCTCCATCTTATTATTGATGCAGCTCCATCCAGAATTGATTTCCAAAGGATTTCACTTCGACGCCGTTTATCGCAATAAATGACCAAATTCTTATTATAATAAGAAATAATAGAGTCTTAGAATTTTGAGTTGACTCTAATATTTCGTCAAAAGTGTCAGTGTTGTGAGTGAGAATATATTTTTTACAAGTGTGATCAAGTTTCGTCTGCTTAGAATGAACTCAGACGTCAGATTTTCGATCTCTCTTCTTCTGGATGATGTCTTCTCAATATTTCACTTAGACGCCGTTTACCGCAATAAATGACCAAATTCTTATTATAATAAGAAAGAATAGAGTCTTAGAATTTTGCGTTGACTCTAAGAGTTCGTCAAAAGTGTCGGTGTCGTGCAGAAAATATATTTTTGTCAAGTGTGGCTTCTCCTATCGACCATCTTTTTCTAAATTTTCATCTGCTTCCTCGGAATTTATGAAATACTTCCAGACGAAACTTTGTCCCATCAACAATTAACAAAATTTTTTTGACTACAGTACAAGTAAGTATAATTTAATTTCATCTAAATAAAAATTAAAATTAAATATACGTATTTTTCAGTAGCGGAAAAATTGGCGGTTTGGACTTTGAAAACGGCCGACTGACTCTGAATTTTTTCTAAGTCCAAACCCCCAATTTTTCCTTTTTGTGTAAAGTCCATCGCTAAAAGAGATAACAGACAGCAATACTTTGGATTTTAAATCAACCCAACGATGACTGAAAATGGCCAACGCTGGTAGGAAAAATACCGTATGAAACTTTAATTTCGAATTAACGTTATTGGACCCTGCCGGAAATCTAGAAGATTTCCAAATACTTTCTAGATTCTGATCGTCTAGCGAACATCTAGGTCAATTTTATGGTGGTCGCCTCGTCTAGGGTTCGTCTAGAATTCATCTAGTGGGCGTCAAGTAAGTTATAC
>JBAGKK010481570.1:0-16953 GCA_037177015.1 Euceroptres primus
TGTAAGTGTTTGAGAAGCAAAGTATATTGGCCTTTCCGTGCCATTCGAATATTCATGGGACAATACCGCACCAACGCATCTGTAGCTAAAATTAATGGCAATTTTGGATCGAAATGTGCAAGTACATTTGATGAGCATGTGTCCTCATCGCCACTGTTAGGTTTGTAAGTATGAAGAAAGTAAATGTAATAATGTTCACAATAGTTAAATAGAACCACTTATTTATTGTAAGGTATAAGGGGTATATTAATGCGTATACAGTCGATGCGCGTGTACAGCTTGAAGGCCGGTGACTTTCTGCCCTTGCTTTTGGATCGAGCTTTTGAATGTCGTTTTCGGTGCTTATACGCACACACATTTATATATACTTTACGCAACTCTCAATATTCATAGGAGACAAACATATATATAAGTATACAACTAAGGTTTTCATTCGCATCCTATCACTGTATAAGATATCGAAAAAACAAAACAATCAATGGATTCTACGTTAAAAAACGCATCGAAATCATGTATTGCTGTCCGTTTAAAAATTTTTTTACACCCTTTTAATATACGATGTGATTTTTCGAAAAAAATTTTAACTCAAAAAATCTAACGCAGTGGTCTAAAAAATAAATGATATCCAGTTAAATATAAGGTTTCTTTTAAAACCATTTTTTTCTTGTTTTTTAAATAGTTTTTTTAATTATCTCAAGAACTGTATAAGATATCGAAAAAACAAAACAATCAATGGATTCTGCGTTAAAAAACGCATCGCAATCATGTAGTGCTTTCCGTTAAAAAAATTTCTTACACCCTTTTAACATACGATTTGTGATTTTTTAAGAAAAATTTTTAACTAAAAAAATCTCTAAAACGTGACGTGTTCAGAAAAAACAGAGGCAAGATTTGGATTTAGCACAGAAAACTACTCTGGAAATGTATATCTCATTCCATGAACACATAGGTCATATTTTGTTGATCAATGCATCTGCAAAAAACGGGGGGGAGGGGGGGGGGTCAACTTTTACATAAATATAATACACTCTCATAGAGATGAGAAGTTGAAAATAGAATAAGTGGGTAAAAAAATAAAAATTTACATTTTTTAAAGAACGACGCGAGATAAGAAAAAAATGCAAGGGACCAAATTGGTTCCCCCCCTCGGAGCTCTATAAAACGGTGTAAAGAATTTTCCGGCATTTTGTTTTTTATCGAAAAAAGAGCAATTTTGTAATTTTTTAAAATAAAAATTTAAGATTTGTACAGAAAAATGGATCGATTAAATATTTAAATCAAGAATTTATTAGTTGCAGCTTTCTGAGGTATATATGTAGGCATGCTGGTGTGGTCACGTGATGAGAATGTGCGTAACTTAAGTGAGCAGATTTTTCGATTTCCTCTAAAATTGGTTTTTTGACTTTTTAAAGATTTTTTACATACTATAACTTTGTATATTGGTCATATGAATAAACGTTATTCAGATAATTTATAGAGTTTTATGAGAGCTATCCAGAACTGCCCTTAAAAAATTTATTTTTCTGAAAAATATTAGTTCAAAAAGTATAAAGCGGACCCAATTTTTTGACTTTTGGGCCAATATGGCTGATTAATGAACTCGTTCTTTTTTTTCAAGCCTTAAAAAAGTGTGCCAAAGCGCAATCCAGTTCGATAATTCTTTCGAAAGGGAGAGCAGAGTAAGCAAGCGAGAGTATGCTAAGCAAGCGATGGTAAGAAGCGAATTTCAGGACAATCAAGAAAAAACGTAAGGAATCGGATGGAGAGGATCCTTTTACTGGTAACTTACGGTTGCAGGACCAAGGGCAGGCTTGGAAGGACTGGGCATGGCTAGGATGTCGGTACTTGGTGGACCAAGCCGGCGTGGATCGGCCGAGGTGTTACTTTTTAGAATTTTTTCTGAGAGGCGTCGGAATGGTTTAGGATTCGCGAGGAAAACGACACAGGATTTTTAGTGGAAAAGAACTCGATACTTTATTTAATTGATGTGAATACAAATTTTGGGGACGAAGGTTCTCAGTGAGAGGCAAGTCTGCTTGGGTTGTTAGCTGGTAGCGTACTTCCTCGCCGGTTGCGAACTGGTTAGAAACTGACGGACTGCAAGCTCACAGCGACCAAGTGGACTCGCGATTGTTGAAGCGCCGCCTCGCGAGAAGCGAATCAGTTGACACCGGCTGATCGTTCTTGCGTCGGCGCAGTAAGGTACTGATTCGTGGCACCAAGATTTAAAACTACGTTATTCATAAAATGGGTAGTTTTTAAGCTTAGTAATATATAAGAAGTGTATTTTACGTTTATTAACACTAGATAAATGTACGTAACGTGGTGGAAATTCAGAAATAAGAAAAATGGCGGACGTCAAACCACCGGTTGATTTGTCGCCACGTTTAAATGTATTGAAGTTATTAAATGCATTGTAACGAAGGATGTATTATTGATCCATATATAATCATATATACAATTCATAATCATATATAAATATATAATTTTAAGTTATACATTATTAATTACATATTGGAACAATATTCCTAATTCTTATACTAACTTTACCAAAAAGTATGTTGAGAATATTTACAGTAACTTAGAACTTAAGAAAAACAACTTAAAAACTATGTACATGAAAAAAATAAATTTAAAGACTACTATACTATATTTATACAATTTCTTTAATAACGACGTGAACGATGGTTGTAACGCGGCTGTTGGATTCTGACATTTTCGCTGTTCTGGATACCTAGGAATCGACCTTGACTGGAGTCAAGAGTCGAAGGTCCGGTCAGCTACGAGGATATCTCGGGCTCTCTTACGAGGCCGCCCTCGACGGCATTTTAAAGCCGAAGGGACTTTTCGGCTCAATCGTTGAAATGGCAGGGGCGCTCTTGCGAGGCCGCCCTCGACAGCGCATTTAAGGCAAGAAGGACTTTTAGGTTTGGTACAGTCGTCCGATCGACCAGGAAACTCAAGAGTGAGGCCGCCCTCGACGGCGCCTTGAGGCCGGAGGGACTTCTGGATCGTCTGACCCATAGGGTGACCCGTTGGAGGAAGATTGTCCAGACGAATCTTCCCGAAATCTGGTGAGAGAGTTCCTAGGAGATTCCTCAATCAGCTTCTCAGCCGCAGTTCGGAGAGATCAGGGGGGTGCACTTGAGACGACAGTTAGACGACCCGCAAAGCGAGCAGGATGCTCGTTAGGTGGCTCAGCGTTCGGGCTGTGTCCTAGAGTGAGTGCTTGGTCTTCCCTGCAGCCACACTTTGGAGAGTTGGAGGAGAACTTGTTCCGTTGGTGACAAGCTCAGTCATTCGATTGGTCGGTTGACGGCTTGGTTGCTCAGTAAACTTTCTGAATCTGCTCTTGACTGGAGTCAAGTGTCGTCGGTTCGATCGTCTACGGGGCTATCGGAGACTCTCTTTCGAGGCCGCCCTCGACGACATTTTTAAAGTCGCAGGGACTTCTGAAGAAATCTAATTTCTTGGACTTCAGGGGCACTCTTGCGAAACCGCCCTCGACGGCGCATTTAAGGCAGGAGGTACTTTTTGGTTTGGTACAATCGTCCGACTGAACGGGGCTCTCAAGTTTGAGGCCGCCCTCGATGGCGACTTGAGGCAACGGTGACGACTGGTGTGACCACCGGAGCAGCGGTGATGATTGGTGCGATCACTGGAGCAGCGGTGATGACTGGTGTGACCACCGGAGCAGCGGTGATGACTGGTGCAACCACTGCAGCAGCGGTGATGAACAGTACGGTAGGTACGGGAACAGAGTCATTAGTGACGACGGGAGCCGTCATGTGTTGAGGTAGGAAGGCATAACTTTAAATTCGTACATGCCTTCTTGTGGAACTTCAGATGCATTTGCGAGTCAGATGGCCGTTTTCTTTTTAGATCTGGAACCAGGCAGCCATTAGGTTGAAACTTTCTAGAAGAGCAGCAGTTCTTCTACTCAAGGCCCCACGTTGGGCGCCAATTGTTATGCTAGTGCATGGGTCATTACTAACACACATGCGAGAGGGCCTCGATGGAGCATCCCCTCGTTCAACAGTATGTATGAGAAATCGATGGAGCGACAAGTCGTGTCACGACTTATGCATATATATTACAATATTACAATATTATAAAATCTTTTACATTTCAAGTTATTTCTCATGTTATAGAAAATTCAATGACAAAACTATATGAAGATATTTCGTTATAGAGTAGCATGAAGGACATGATCTTATTGATAAAAAAACATATATCTGCATATGTTAAATTATTTACATTCAAAGTAAATGTACCACTTTCTGTGTCACCTCGACTATAGGTCTAATTTAAGCAAAAAATACTGATGAACGATGATTTTATAAAATGATATTGAAAATTTGTAACTTGCTTAACATATTCCCTTATGGCTTTTCTGTCTTATTAGCTTAAATTATATTTACATTCAGAAATATGCAAAAAATAAACTGTGAACGAAATTGACTGTCACTCCATCAATCCATGCTACACGACGGAAAATTTCATTATTTAAAAAAATAAGTAATCTACAATATTGTCCCGGTATCCTTTAGAAACGAGAGAAAGTTGGAGAAGAAAAACTGATCGTGGCGCTTTTAATCTGCAGCTTTAACAATTTTTCATAACCGAAATTGTCGACTCCACAATAATTTAACTTTTCAAGCAGCTTACATATGGTTCTAGTCGAAAACTTTCAAAAATAATAATCGTTCACTGTATTTCATTGATACAAAAAACTTTTAATCTATCAATTTGTTTTCGTAATGAGTTTCTTAATTCTGTTAATTATTGAAAATAATTTTTTTAGGCCTTTTGGTTTTTTGAAAATTGCTTTACTAAAACATCATATCATCTAAGCGAGTCGGTACGGAACCGTACCCTCATCAGGACTGTTAAAAAATGCAAAAAGGATTCCCTTTTTAAAGATCAATCTTTTGTTTTTTGGGCAGGATTACACATATTACATGAAGATATATTATGTATAGATCGCTGAATCCAAGTTTGAAGTCAAAATTTCCGAATTCAAAATGGCTGATCCAAAATTTAAAAAATGTACGATACTTCGACATTGTGTGTTTGAAGATATCCTTTTTCTAGAAACTCTTAAAATTTTATCAGATTTTGCGTTTCTCTTACCGCTTTTGAAATACCGTCCAATGGGGAAACTTTACTCCTGTGGGATAATTTAGGACAGCCATAAATTCATCGTTTAAATTACTCAAGGACGTTTTAACTAGGATCTGGAACCATTTAAGGCTTAAACTGATTCCATGTTCTAGTTGGAACCATTTTCAGTAATTTAACGTATCGATTCGGATTCAGCGACTCAAGAAACCCGTTTAGTCACCATTTTTGTCAACAAAGTCTAAGTATTGCTGCATAGCGCAGTTTTTGAATTTTGGGTTCGCCACAGAAGGGGTTAATTGTAAAAAAGAAATCCAAATCCGTACGTAATATACTAGCACAACTTCAAATGATCTTTACAAGATGAAATGGTGCATAAACAATAGAACACAAATGCATGGGGCAATCCCTTATTTTTTGAATGTCTCCAAAAATAATTATTTTACAACAAAACTTGATTTAGAAATTAGTTTTTATTTTTCATAAACTATTTAACTAAATAACAAAATCTATCCTTTCTTTTTTTATCGATTTTATTATTTCATTAAATACTTTATGAAAAATAAAAACTAATTTCCAAATAGAGTTTTGTTGCAAAATAATTATTCTCAGAAATATTAAAAAAATAAGAGGTTGCCCCATGCTTTTTTGTACTATTTTTTATGCAAAAGTATACAGCCATTAGGGAGGGCCGAAAATAAAAAATTTTTGAAAATCAAAAACAGCGGGAGCCCAAAAGTTGTTATAAATTATGACTAATATAAAACACTAATGACTTTTCGAAACAAAAATGGTCCTAAGGTTTCGAAAGGCGGTCAAACATTTTGAATTTAGACAAATTTAAAAAATTTTCTCTATGGTTTCAAAAATTACGACAATTTCTTTTATCTACAGTTTATTGTATTAAATACTAATAAATAATAAAAATTAAGAAAAAAATTTTTGTTTGCATTAGATTTTTTTAAGTGAGAAAATTTCATTTTTTCTCACTTGAAAAAATCTGCTTTTACGTAGGTTTTCTGGCTTAAAGTCGGTCCGATTTTTAGCATACGAAGTGTGGGGGTATCGTGTTTTCCGGGTGCCTTTCTATCGGAAGTGGATGTGCCCTATTATTAGTGCATCTCTTGGATAAAAGTGGAGTGTGCAAAGTGATTGTCGTACTGTCTATTCGACAGACATCGTCATATTCTCGTGTAATCAGTTGGTATACTCAGGACTGTATTAAAGATGGGTTCACCAGCCATGGCATCTTCTGACATAGGGCGATTTGAATGCCTACTGAACTGAATAAAGAAGGATACGTCAGCAACAAAGGCTAGAGTGGCAGCATTAAAGAGTTCGGTAGCGCAGATGCAGGGTAATCGTGAGTTCCTGAAAGCGGAAGCTGATGTCCTGACGGGAAAAATAAAGACCTAGTAACGAAGAATGATGTGCTGGAAGGAGACGTGAAATTCCTTAAGGAGGACGTTGCACATCTCCGTAGAGATGCTTGTGCTAAAAATGTGATTGATCACAAGCTAAAAGACTCAGAAGAACAGAACAGAGACCTTGCTTCATCTGTTCGCGAGACGATTTCCAGAGTCAAGATAGAGTCAGTTTAGGTAGAATCAGCCTACCGTTTGGGGAAAATCCCGGGCTCTAGACCGGTACTCGTCAGGTTGGGCTCATCATCCCAGAGATCCCGTATTTTCGATAAGGCAAAGGACTTCGTAAAAATGGGCCTTGTAGTGACGAGTGATAGGTCGAAGTTTGAGAGACAGGAGAGAAGGACCCTCTTGGAGATGAGGAAAAAACTGAAAAGCCTCGAATTCTTAATGTCTCCTCGACATTTTTCATGTCGAGTGCGTCGAGAGTAAGTAAGTTTGGCCGGGCTAGCGGCGGTTTGGTAATTTTTGTAAACCGGAAGCGGTATGTCTGTGAGATTCTGGAAATATCCCATAAGAGGAACTTTATAGAATGTGCCGTCCAATCCTTTCAGTTTATAATGGGGCTTGTGTACTTTAAGCCGGGCCTGGATACAGATGAGATATGTCAAAAATTGGACACTGATCTTGCTTAGCTGGAGGAGGTATTTCCCTCTGCGCCTATAATTCAGGGATGGATAGTGAGGTATATAAGAGGGGTACCGCCTTGGTAGAATGTCTGGAGACGCATGGTGTGCCTTCCATCGGTTTAATAAGATTGTACCGATTGCGACTCGTTCAGACCATCTTGTAGGTAGATCAGAGGGGTCAGTAGAGGTTCGAGGTATAAATATGGGCGGGAGGCTAGGAGGAGTTTTTTCCTTGAGAGGCTGGCTCTTCTTGACTCACACGTGGAATATTGTACCGGTTGACACTATGCATGAGAATCTTACCTCTTCTGTCTCGGCGGCGGGCTCGGAAGCTGGTATAATTGTTCGATTTTTATAGGCAAGAAGCTGTGATATGACTGGGCTTGTTACAAGAGCAAAAAAAGTGGAAAAAAGTCTGGCTATTTGTAAAAGGTCAGGGTACTAATGGTTGCTAAAAATTTAGCTTTCGGGAAGGCCTTTTAGAAAGCTCTTTCAGTAGCAAGAGGATCAGCGGATTTCTGAAAGGCACTTGACTATTTCAAATTTGAGACTCCATTTGGCAATAGTATTGACTTAAAAACGTAGCAAGCCTTGACCTTACCTGGGTTGCAAATACGCACCCACTTCCCAATGCTCCGATCTTTAAATTAGAAGTAACTGGCGCGATTCGCAAATATAAACCGGGAAAAGCCCCTGGTCAATATGGTGTGTGAAGGCTCTTTTGGAGTTGTGGGTGTAATACCTTACGTGCCTGTTCAGGAGAATTTGGGAGAATGAAGAGATCCCCCACCATGGGTGGATTACGTGCATGTTGCACAAGAAGGGTAATAAAGAGGATCCTAATTCCTACTAAGATATCGCGCTTGTGAGTGTAATTGTTAAAGTACTCACACGGATTTTCTTGGATAGGTTGGTGCAGTGAATGAATGAGTCCAAATGTGTGCCGGAGTTTCAGGGCGAACACAGGCTGTACAGATCATATTTTTGTACAGAGTTCAATTGTACAAATTCACCTTTCCGCTCCTGGGCGTAAATTTTTTGCCTGCTTTGTAGACTTCAAGAGGGCGTTTCTCTCGATCAACCATGATTTGCTTCGGCGTACAGTGGTCGGAAACACCCGAAAAGTTGTCCAAAATTCAAATAGTGAGCAGACTTTCTTGAAACTCAGTACTCTTATCTTTTCGGGGTCAAGAAATTCGAATTTGAGGCCAAATGGTCAAAAACAAAATGACCGCCACAAAATGGCGGACCAACTTTGAAAACACTGACGTTACATACGCCAAAAATAGTCGTCCGGGGGTTTTCGGGGTCAAGTAAATCGAATTTTAGGTCCAAAGTGTCAAAAACAAAATGGCCTCTACAAAATGGCTGGCCAACTTTGGAAAAACTGACGTTACGTTCGCGAAAAGTAGTATTCAGGGGTTTCCGGGGTCAAGGAATTCAAATACGAGGTCAAAATTTTCAAAAACAAAATGGCCACCACAAAATGTTTGACTGTTTTCGTAAAAAATAATGTTGCACTCGTAAAAATCAGTGTTATAGGGTTACAAAATGAAATAAAACCAATTTTTTTAGGTCAAGTGTAATTAATGAAACTAAGACATTAAGATTGAAATACATTAGACTACAAAAATAAAAATTTGACGACAAGTTAAAAGCTGTTAATCGAATGCTAAGTGCAAGTCGGTTTTAATCATTAAAAAAATCTCCATCCGAGTGAACTCCATCTTGCACGATTGTGAGCCTATAATGAGAAGAAATATTTAACTTTACGTACATAAAAATATGTCATGCTCAAACATAGTATATTTTCTAATTTTATTCCTAGCGTAAGCCATTTTAAGTCCGCTATATTGTTTATGTCAATTTTGACATCAAATTCGGATTCGTTGAACTCAAAAACATGTGGATACTGATTTTTAAGTATGTTAACCAACGATTTTATTTTTTACGGGTTTGGGCTTCTACTGCGCCTAATCATCATGCGCGTACACCTGTCTTGTAAACGTGTTTAAAACGAAAGTAGCAGTTAGCAGTAAAATTTTTAATTTTTGCAATCACCACCTCTTTAACTTTGTATTTCAATAGGAATCACAGCGGAGCAGCGCGGAGTTTTTTTTGAGGTAATGTTTTTTAATAAACTTTTGGTTTGCTAAAAATTTCTGACATGAAAACTTTGAGGTCACTACTATAATACTTCATGCATTATTAAAATACAACTTGTATTGAAGTTTTAGCATACGAACCTCCAGAAACTCTCTCTATATGTTGTCAATGAAATCGCGTACTTAGAAAAAAAATTTAGAGCACTTGAAACCGAGCGTATAATTTGACAATTTGACACGTCTCGCCCAAGTATGGGAGCAAGCCATCTTTCGGGCCCTATCAGAGCCCACGTGCGTAAAATAGAGCCCAATCCTTCCGACATTTGATGCCAAGATTAATTGTTTATAGAATACCGAATTTGGTTTTACGCAAAAAAAATATCGATTTTTAAAATTTTGGCTAGCTTTTCCTGCTATTACGACCACTGTGCGGCGTAAACTATTGAGTTTGGAGGTCAGCACGAAGGTTATTAAGACTGTAAAAAGTCTCCGCGATGCATCTAGAATGAATATTCGTATTTCGTAGGGTCTCACTGCTCCAATGAAGGTGAGTTCTCGGGTTCTTAAAGGTGTGCTTCTTTGTCCGGTTTTCCTTATTCTTACGATAAGTGAGTTAAGAAATAAGAAACTTGAGAAAGTTTTTTTCGGAGTATTGATCTCTATTGGAAAATTAATGTTCTTGCGGAATACTGAAAATTGAATTACCTGGAGGTCAACACAGCATAGACCAAGACCATAATATTCCATAGTAGGAGGCCAACTAAGATCCCTAATTTCACGTTCGATGGTGCTTAACTGGAGATGGTCAGGGAGTACAATTATTTGGGGAAGCTATGTGGGAGTTCAGAAACTTTTGCCCTTGCCTGCAGCAAAAGAATTGCAGCTGCAAAGATTGCCGTGGGATCAACATTGCATGTTCTTCGAGCTTCCATGTCGAATTCTTGACGATTCAAACTAATCCTTTTTCAGAGCCTTATCTCAAGCGTTCTCTTTTACGCCATAGGGATCTGGGGTCTAAGATATTGTAAGGAAAAAAAGAAAATCGAAACTATATTCTTCAAGCAGGTTCTGGGAATGCCTCTGCACTCACCGGGTTATGCGTTAAGACTGGAGCTTGACCGATCCCCAATTGCACTTAACATTCTTAAGATGGCCTTGAACTCGCTGGAGAAGGTCTTGAATGTGAGGGAAGAAAGGCTGCCTAGAGTTTGCTTGAAACGTTTCCATGTGCTGGCAGACGCTGGGAGGGCAGTGCCCAAATTTAACTGGATACTTCAGGTTATACCAGGCGCATGAATATACCACAAAATTCATTTGCCATAATTTTCATTTGACTACAATTCATCTTACCGAATAATCATTTGTCATAGTTTTTATTTATCCGAATCGCCATACACAATAATTTCTATTTATTCGAATGTTCATTTGTCATTATTTTGAATTATGCGAATCGACATATACCATAATTTCTATTTATCCGAATTATCATCTGTCATAATTTTTATTTGTCCTAATTTTCGTTTGTTATAAGTTTCTTTTATTTAAATTGACCTTTGTCCTAATTTTAATTTGCCCCAATTTTCGTTTGTCCTACTTTTCATTTGTCCGAATAACAATTTGTCATAATTTTAAATTATCCGAATCGACATTTATAAGAATTTTTATGTATCCAAATAACCATTTTTTGTAATTTTTATTTGTCCTAATTTTCGTATGTTACAATTTTAATTTATCCGAAGTGACATTTGTCGTAATTTTTATTTTTCCTAATTTGCATTTATCCGAGTCGCCATTTTGCGTCATTTTTGTTTATCCGATTCGTTGTTTATTATAATTTCTATTTATCAAAATCGTCATTCGTCTTAATTTTTATTCGTCCTAATTTTCATTTGTCATAATTTTTATTAATCTTAATTTTCATTTGCCCTAATAGCTATCTGTCATAATATTTATTTTTCCTAATTTTCGTTTGTCCTAATTTCCATTTGTCCGAAGAGCTATTTGCCATAATTTTTATTTACCTGAATCGTTATTTGTCATAATATTTATGTATTTGAATTGTTATTTGTCATAATTTCTATTTATTCGAATTGTCATTTGTCATAATTTTCATTTATCCGATTTACAATGTTCCAAAATTTCTTTATCACTGAATTTTCATTTATCCTAAATTTCATTTGCCCGCAGAAACATTCAGCCTAACAATAATGGCGCGAAATTCAAATTTAAACCTTCGATTGCTTCAATTTAATTTCGCGCCATTATTGTTAGCGCGAATATTCCTGCGGGCAAATGAAATTTAGAATAAATGAGAATTCAGTTACAAAGAAATTATGGCACATGGTAAATTGGACGAATGAAGATTATGATAAATTATGATTCGGATAAGTAGAAATTATGACAAATAACAATTCGAATACATAAATATTATGACAAATGACTAATCGGGAAAATAAAAATTATGGAAAATGCCTTTTCGGACAAATTAAAATTTGTCCGAAAAATTAAAACAAACGAAAATTAGGACAAATAAAAATCAGGACAAACGAAAATTAGGAAAAATAAGAATTTTGACAAATGAAAATTAGGAGAAACGAAAATTAGGACAAACAAAAATTATGAAAAATGATAATTCAGATAAATAGAAATTATGGCATATGGCGATTCGGATAAATCTAAATATTGTCAAATGAACATTCGGATAAATAGAAATTATGGCGAATGGCTATTCAGATAAACAAAAATTATTGCTGATAAATATTCGGTAACATGTTTTTCGGTCAAATGAAAATTATGACAAGTGAATTTTGGGGAATATTCATGCGCCTCAGGTTAGACACTTGCTCTCGCAGTGTGGGGCGGGGGGCTTATGGCCTGGACTGGATTTGGAGAGTTTGCAGGCCAACAAGGAGCTCATCCTGGATAAATTCGAGAACTACCTAAGAGGGGTGGATCTGCAAAGGCTGGGGGCAGTCATCCTCTTTACAGGTGTTGGCTTATCTCTGGATGGAACCATTGGGGCAACATTACCTGAGTGGCAGAATTCCGTTTAGGCTCGTTAGACTCTTGGCTTAGGCACGACTCCTAAGGGACATGAGGGGTAGATTCTCATTGGGGGATCTCAGCTTTGGATTTGTTAAGGGGCAACGCTGCTCAATTTATAGCCTGGGGGTGGAAGAGAAACTTTTTCATCTTTTGTGGAGTGCCCCATATAAATAGATATCAAAACGAACTGTTTTAAGTCGACGGCCTATTTAAGCCTCGTCTTAAACGGACTGTTTCAAGCCTCGTTTTAGGCGAACTGTTTTCAGCTTCTGGCGTATTTTGGAATGCGCTGTTAAACTCTTCAAATAAAGATGAACTATGTCTGGTCGCGAAATACCAGAGTAGAGTTCTAAAAGTCAGATCTTTTATCATGTCCCCGTAGCCTAGTAGTAGTGTAGTTTAATGAATCTCATTTGTATAAATCCTTTGACCTAAGAAAATTATCATCTTAGCTGTTATTTTCGTATTTTCCTTTTTACTGTGTACCGCATATGCTGTTGTTAAATAAAATAAAAAAAAATAAAAAAAATATATAATAAGTTAAATTTTTCAAAAATATTATTTATGACACATCTTCAGTTTCCACTAGAAGAGCAACATATTATCTTTTTAGGAAACAAAAAATTTCCTCTTAGACTTTACAGTTGTTAAAAATTTTTTAATTTAGGGGTTTATGACTCTATTTAACAACTGTAAAATCTAAGAAGAAATTTTTTTAAGGTCTGAGGAAATTATCAGCTGCTTTTTTAGTGGAAATTGAAGATATATCTTACATAATATTTTTTTAAAAATAATTTTAAAGAATTAACCGAATCTTAAAAAATGTAATTTTTGCTCATTAAAAAATCTAATTTGGACAAAAATTGTATTTTTTTAATTTTAATTTTTTATTGGTATTTAATACCAAAAACTGTACATAAAAAATACAATAATTTTTGAATCTATAGTAAAAAATTTTAAATTGCCAAAATTTATCATTTCAAAATCCTAGGACCATTTTTGATTTCAAAAAGTCATTAGGGTTTTTTTATTAGTCATAAATCGCAGAAACTTTTGAGCCCTCTCCGTTTTGGATTTTCGAAAAATTTTTTTTCGGCCCAACATAACGGCCATCTTGCCAATTGACGTCGAAACGTAAAATACCTAATTGTTGTGAGTCCCGCCAACTCGATCCAATCATTTTTGATTTTTGTATTTACAGTTGTAAACTTTAAACGTTACCTGTATCAGTCTAATCTCATTATTGATAGCATCCAACTGTTCCTGCAACATCATTGCAAGTTGCTGAGTGTCGGTGTGACCCGTTGAACTAATTACATCAGCTGCGGAACTAAAAATACTTTCGTTGTCGCCATCACCCTCAGCATCGCTGGAAACATCAAACGCCTGCTGAACATTTGCAAGAACGTGAGCCTGTTGTAACTTCTCCCACTCTTGTTCTGCTAAAGTCCTTGCTACGTAGCCCTTGAAAAGAATAGTCTTATAGGAACACACAGAAACTTTGAAATTCTACAAAGAAAATTAAATACCTTCGAGGATTCCTCATCCATTGATCTTCTACCTCCTCTTCTAGGTAACGAATGTGTATCAAAACTGCCATGACTTGTACTCCTGGAGAAAGATACTGGATCTACTGCATTTGGTGAAAGACTTCTGGTTAGAGCATCTGTCTGTTGAATATTAAAAGCAATTTCCTGCTGAAGCATCTGCCTTTTAATACTATCTATTTCAAGACGTGCCTTTCCTAATTCTTTAACTAAATCCGCCTTTTCGTTTTGTAAATCCTCTGTTAATTTTCTCGTCCTTTCCAACTCTTGTTGAAGAGCGTTCTTTTCTTCTAATGCATTCATTCTTTCTTTAAGATGAACCTGTAATCTTTCATTTGATTCTGTAAACAAAATGGAACAATTAAATTTCAGAAAAGCCTTTACAACAAAAGTCCTTATAATTGAAGGATATATTATACCAAAAGTACCTTACTCCGGAAAATGCAAATTTTCTGGAGTACACTTTTGAGACTTCGCGACGTTGAATTGAACTATAAAAAGTTGATTTCCGACGTGGAGATGTATCATTATTGACAGTGTCTAGTATAGCGAAAATTTCCATACAACTAGCACACAATATAGTATGGGCTGAGGCTATTTTTACGGAATTTTCCGTAGAATTTCCCAACAATAGCCTGTCTGCCCTTTGTGTCATATACTAGTTGTACGGAAATTTCTATAGCAATATCCTCGGTCATCATTATTATTTTTTCGCACAGATCTAAGCAAATACACCAATTTGGATAGTAAAGTATTGGTGGTCGTAAAATGAAATAAAATGTTAACAGACAATAAAAATTACGTAATTTCTCCTAGATTTTTGATCGCTGAATTCGAATTGGGAAACGATATTTTTCTATGTATTCTGATTTTTAAAGAAATTGAGGTTCCCAGTGCAAAAGAACGTGATCATTGACAATTTTCAAAAACCTGCAAGAATTCAAAGAATTGTGCTCCAAAATAGCTTAAAATGAAGATTAGGCAATGTACTTTAAACTAGGCTAAAGAACCCGTAATGAATCCACGATTACCTATCGCGATCTAAAACGTTTCTCAGGGGTGTAGAGCGCGCGTACTCACGCCTTGCTAGTCGCTTGCTTAGGGAAATCAGAAATGCACACACACATACACATTGGGGCTAACTGCCCGGAAATTGTCTACAATTAAGATGGAAAAATAGGGATATGGATCGCCGAGACAGGTTAAGTCAGTAACAACTATAAAGTTACCATTACTTGGCATTTATTCAGAAACTTACAGTGAAAAAAGCTCCTGCCCAGATGTAGCAGTAAAACCAGAGTTCCACGGGTACCACCACACCCGGCTGCATCGACTTGTGTATGTGCCCGTGTAACCACGGGTTCATGTAACCACCGGGTTCGAATTAGGTGTGAGCACGTTAGCGTTTTGCAGAGAGCTGGCGATCGCCGGCCTACCTCCTGCTTGCTAGGTGTCGGGATAAATCGACTCCAATCACCAAAATTCTGGCCTCACCCCTTCCGAGTTAGGTCAGTGCCGGAAGGAGCAAAAGTCTTATTGTAAGGTCACTTTACACACCCTCTCCGTCCGCGGGATCGGATAAATTTCAAAGTCATAATTACACGACAATTTTGCGTAATTTGTGGACTTATGTACTTTATTATAATGATTATACATTTAACAACATTATATAAATGGCAAAAAAGAATTTTATGCAGTTGATTTCATAAACTTAATGTTTTCCTGACAAAATAAATTATCCTAATTTTTTGTCACCTGTCAACAGTGGGTCGCAACTTTTTAAACACTTGTTAATAGTTATAGCACCATATTTTTTTACACGTTGCGAACAAAATTATTTTTTACGCAATTTTGTGAAAACATGTAAAAAAACTGTCGATTTTTGTAATTTTATTGTAAAATAATAAAACTTTTACACAAGTTAGGTTTCCTAAGTGACGAAAACGAAATTATGTTGGTACTACACTGATCAGCTGCTTAACCTATGCTAAAGCTAGCAGATGACTGTCTGATTCTGTTTTACCAGGCTGTTTTATCACTTGTATAAATCTAACAAATCTTTTTCGATCCACTGTTTCGAACCCACTGTTAAGACAATGACATTTATAAGATATTTATTTATAATAACTTATTTATGGAATTTTAAAAATGTTCTGTCGGCGGATATTCTACTCAAGACTCAAAAATAAGTATGCTTATGCTAGATGTTTCCTTAGCAACCTAAGCATACTCTTTTTTAAAGTCGTCTTTTTCTGTGAAAATACTTAATAAAATGAAGCGATTTTTCAGCATTATCTCAAATTTTTTTTGTTTTTTTGTTTTTCTCGTTTAATAATCAATTTATATGTCTTAACTTAAGCTAACAACGTAGTTTGTTAGCATAAATGTTCCTTATACCAACAGTTGAAAACAAATTGTTCCACTCATTTTTCAAATAACTGAAAAAATCCACTGTTTACAGCGACCCACTGTAGGCCACTCTACCCTATATACCCTTAAGAGTCTGGAACTGGACTCATCAGCAACTCTTATTCGTCTACGTTTAAGACTAACAAGTCGTCGTCTTCTGAGCTCCGATCCTCATGCCTGACTCTTCTTTACCATATTCTATTCTTTTCCTTTTAATTCAACTACCAATTCTCCCTATTTCCAGCACACTTTTCTTTTCTTTTATTATTAGTTCTACTATTTAAAAAAAGTCTCTGTTAATTTTTCCCCAGCTCATCTTCCTGAACCGCTTCCTATTAGAGCTTGATGACGTATGTCCATTTTTACTTATCTCGTCCCTCTCGTTGCAATACTCGTCGTGAAATAAGTATAGGTCTCTCGGTAATCCCACAGAACCTACATTTCCAGTATTCGATTTTCTCCATGGAACCTAAAATCATTCAAACGAAACGACCTATTCGGTCAAAACAATTAACAATAACAAATACAAAATTAAAAATAATATGTTGTCTAACGTTGACAATGCTACTCGCATATAGCATTGTTTCAGAATTTGAATTTTAATAATTTTGATAATGATGTGTTTTGTTATGTTTATTGCTGAGAATTTTTTGGTGATGGAGTCTGCGTGCAA
>JBAGKK010481581.1:0-16948 GCA_037177015.1 Euceroptres primus
ATTTATATATTAAAAACTTATTGAATTTAGGGGTAAAATTTGTTTTTACCCCTAAATTGTTTAGTTTTTAATTTTTATTATCAAAAATAATCACCAGACGAGAAAACGGTAAGTAGATCAATGTTCTGTCTTATTATTATCTACAAGACTATGTATATTTTAAAAAAATTAAATTTTCAACTTTTAAAATTTTCATAAACTCAGACGTGTAGACAATACGTTTACGCATTTTCGACAGATCAAGTTATTTGATCCGGACGCTCAATTATCTTGCCATTGTCTCTTGCTAGTGCAGTCAATCTAGATGTTTTCCCTGCGTAAAATAGTAGCACCTTGAAAATTTGACAGATGGTTCTTCATAACATCTTATAAGATATATGTAAAAAGTGACAGCTGAAAAGCTGTGCTCCCCCCCCCCAAAAAAAAGAATGGCGTTCAAATGGTGAAATTCGTGCTTTTTTGCATTCAATCATGGTTTACACAAAAAGAACGAATCGCACAACGAAAAGTTCTTGTTCAATGTCGTAAAGCATGAAATTCTCTATATCATTACGCAACTCAAAGAAAAAAACTTTATTATTTTACTTGCAAATTAATTATTAAGCAGGATTCTCCTTAAAAATTGAATAATTAATTCAACGGCGAGAAATAAATTTTTTAGAATGTGAATACCCGATAATGATACCTTCATTATTGAACAATGTATAGTAATTTTTTTAATCACATCGATATTGTTGTTTCTTAAATATTACATTTTTAATGAAGAAAAGTCCCTTTCTTGTTATTGTTGCGAGCCTCAATTCAGCAATCGCACATCGGGTGTCGCCATTGAAATCGATACTTGAGCGCTTATATTTGATAAAACAACAACAAAAGTTTTTTTTATGAAGTTGCAAATATTTTTCATTTTGCAACTAAGGGCAACTTTTCAAATGAGCGTATTTCAGTGAAAAAAGTACGCAGCTCATTGTAATTTCGTCTATCGAGTGCATATATTGTTTAAGAAATTTGGACGCCGAGTTCAATAGTTTATAACGATTAGGAGCGGAGAATGCAATTTTTTAAAAACATATCACCGCTTCTAACTAACATTAAGAGTTCAAATTTGGGGAGGTGATAAAACTGCCTTGAGCTTTTCCCTGTATCAGCGAGATATTCGATTTGAACCCTTATTACGGGGGAGAAGGCAAGTGAAAGTGACCTCTCCGCGAAGCGTAAATGCCGCGCGGCCGAGGGCGCTGGGGAGGTGATAGCGATTTCTCGCTTTTCGTCGCTCGCGCGGAAACGCTGCGGCGACTTCAACCTCGCTCGAGTAGTCATATCTACGAAACCACTCGATGAAAATTGATGATTCTTTTTTTAATTTAATAGAGCGCATCGAGAGGAAAAATAATCTGTACTCCAATATGCGCTACTGTATTTTTTAATCGTATTATTTACAATTGAAAATTGCAACTACATTATTTTTCAATTAATGTTTACTAAAAATGTTGAAACAACGTTTGCGAATCATCGGAAACGTGCGTTGCAAATTGTTTGCTCGCTTCATCACCTCTCCGTAACCTTTTTTATGAGAATTTCTCGGTAAAATAATACATCAGCACAACTTTTTTCATCTTTTTCGCCTCTTTTTATTTTACATAGCTACTAATTGAATGTAAAAACTTAGACAGTCGATGGAATGCAAAAGTACGTTAGGTAATGTCACGATGCAAAATACGTTTTTGTCGAGAGTGTATATTTCCGTCCTTCCCAGAAGTTGTCGAGCTACACAGGTTCTGAGAATTGAGCTCTTCTTGAGTCGACGGTTACTGCTGCATCTTTGTAGAAGGTAATTTTTTTTGTTTTTCATACAGTGATTTTATTCACAAGGTCGATGTTGATATTCTTGTAATTTATTCAGAAACCCGGCTAATTAAACATGGCTGAAATGGACTGGTGCGTGGACTTTTATCGTCTAGAGCTTCATCGTCTGAAACGCTTTCCGTCTATGCGCTTGATAATACTGCATTAAACGAGGCCGTCAATCGCTTTCTCTCCCAATAATTTCTCCTTTCCTCTTGCCAAAGCAGAATTACAAATCTCGCACCAGTCTAGTTCAGCCATGTTTAATTAGCCGGGTTTCTGAATAAATCACAAGAAAATCAACATCGACCTTGCGAATAAGATCACTGTATGAAAAACAAAAAAATTACCTTCTTCAAAGATGCAGCAGTAACCGTCAACCCAAAAAGAGCCCGATTCTCAGAACCCGTGCAGCTCGACAACTTCTGGAAAGGACGAAAATATACACTTTCGACAAAAACGTACTTTGCATCGTGCCATTGCCTAACGCACGTTTGCGATGATTCGCAAACGTTGTTTTAACATTTTTAATAAACATTTATTGAAAAATAATGTAGTTGCAATTTTGAATTGCAAATAACACGATAAAAAAATTGCATTAGCGCATATTCGAGTGAAGATTGTTTTTCCTCTCGATGCGCTCTATTAAATTAAAAAAAGAATCATCAATTTTCATCAAATATTTTGGTAGATGTGACTACTCGAGCGAGTTTGAAGTCGTCGCAGCGTTCCCGTGCGAGTGACGAAAAGCGAGAAATCGCTATCCGCTTCCCAGCGCCCTCGGCCACGCGGCATTGACGCTTCGCGGAGAGGTCACTTTTACTTGCCTTCTCCGCCGTGATAAGCGTTCAAATCGAACGTCTCGGGGATACATGAAAAGGCTGAAGGCAGTTTGATCACCTCCCCAAATTTGACTCTTAATGTTAATTAGAAGCGAATGTATAAATTGTTTTTAAAAAATTGCATTCTTCGCTCCAAATTGTTATAAACAATTAAACTCAACGTAAACATTTCTTAAAAAATACATGCACTCGATATACAAAATTACAATGATCGGCGTACTTTTTTCACGGAAATACGGTCATTTGAAAAGTTGCCGTTAGTTGCAAACTGAAAAATATTTGCAACTGGATGAAAAAAAATTTTTTTGTTGTTTTATCAAATATAAACGCTTGAGTATCGATTCCAACGGCTAAACCGGATGTGCGATTGCTGGATTAACGCTCGCAGCAATAACAAAAAAAGGACTATCCTTAATTAACAATGTAATATTTAAGAAACAATATCGACGTAATTAAAAAAATTAGTGAACATTGTTCAATAATAGAGGTATTATTCTGTGTATTTTTATTCCAAAAAATGTATTTCTCGCCGTTGAATTAGTTATTGAATTTTTAAGGAGAATCTTACTTAATAATCAATTTGCAAGTAAACTAATGCAGCTTTTTTCTTTGAAATTCGTACAAATATAGAGAATTATATGCTGTACAGTATTAATCAACAACTTTTCGTATTGCGATTTGTTCTTTTTGTGCAAACCATAATTAAATGCAAAAAACACGAATTTCACCATTTGAATGCTATTTGGGATGAGGGGGAAGCACAGCTTTTTAGCTGTTACTTTTTACATATACCTTATAAGATGGTATGAAGAAGATTGACTTTTTGTGCAAACCATAATTAAATGCAAAAAACACGAATTTCACCATTTGAATGCCATTTGGGACGAGGGGGAAGCACAGCTTTTTAGCTGTTACTTTTTACATATATCTTATAAGATAGTATGAAGGAGATTGACTTTGTTTTTTAAATAGTAAAATAATGCATTAAAAATATATTATGCATTATAAAGATAAATACTATTGGTATTTATCTTTTACAAATCATAAGTAAATATCTGTATACATGTATTTTCTTCCAAAAGTACACGTCGAAAGTTTTTAAACATCACTTACACTCAGAAAATCACTTTTGTAATATATTATAACAATTGTAAAAATCTTTTACATACCTAGCACAGCTGAGACTGATTTCTAAAATGTGTCTACACTAATTAAGAGTATATTTGAATGGATCTGATAATTTCCTTCTTCCAATAAAAAATTCCTGCCTCCCAAGAAATAATTTTGTTTTCCATTTTCATCGTTTAAAATAAGTGTGCTTCGACAACTTCGTTACAAAGTTCATAAACTCCTATTTTAAAAAAATAAGGTCGAAATCGACTGAAAAATGTGAGCCTGATGTTAATTTGTCCACAGGCACTACCTTTGGCACAGGTTTGGGTCTTCCCACTCTCAGGCGAAAAATATTATATCCCTTATTGCAACCGGGCCATCTACTTTGTTTCGAGATTTCGCTCATGTGAAAAATATATAATTATAAATATAAATAGCGAAATTTGCACACATTGACATATCCTGGAAATTGTTTCGAAAGGTCCCCCAATTTCTTTAGATAACTTTTTTCAACATTTTAATTATATACGGTAAGAATTTTAAAGCATTTTGGTAAATAATAAAGCTTGTTCTCCTTCGCACTTATTCCATAGAACGAATCGCTCTCAAGTTATAGCGTTATAAAGAATTGATTTTTTTAAAAGATTAAAATCTTTGTAGAATTATATCTATGACTCCAGAGTGTAACGATACTAATGGAGGATTTGAATGCTTCTTCTCTTGTTTCCTAGTTGATAGTCATTACAGAAGGGTTTAAATGCTATTTGTCAAATGCTTAGTGTCAGCCGGCGAAACGCACCTGTCAGTTCACTGACCGTAATTACTGTGTTGCCAAATCGCCGAAGCGGGAACGTTTGCTCAATGTCTCTGTTTCAGGAGAATGGAAGCGTCCTTCCGTCATATCAGTGTTGCTACGATCACTTCACCAATCCAATTAGTAAATGAAATAAGTATAGAATATGATTTCACCGCCTCTAAATACGAGGTAGAAGATTTGTGGCTTTCCACCAAAATTCCAGTCTGTTCCGAATTGTAGTATTATCAAAAATACTGTAACCTTCTCGTGCACAAGTAACGAAGCTTCTAGTAAAAAGGAAGCAAAACATAACGCGGCCCGAAAAATCTTACAAATGCCCTCTGATAACTTCGTATTCAGCTTTTCCCAGATTACAGAGCAAATTTTTGCACAAACTTTTCAGAAATAAAATTTTAACGTCTCTTGGAAAGTTTTTAAATCTTTGTCGGTGAACTAATGAAATCTATCTTGTTTTTCAGAATAGAATTTTCATCTTTTTCGGCGAACTAATAAAATTCTCTTGATGGACTTAACAATAATTCTGGGAAACGTACGCTCAAACATATTTTGATTAGATTACTCAGTAAAAATTTAAGTCAACGTCATCCTAGATTTAACTCATCTTCTCGATATTATAAGACGTAAAATGACTAGCCATAACACAGGTCACTAGTCTATTATATGATATATGTTCAAAAAAAAGTAGGTTTGTATTGTACTCATGTACTTAGAGTTAAGGTAACATTTGAAATTTTTTTTCATTAATTATAGTAAATTTCAGACGTCGTAATAACCAAAATAATTGCCATTCAGAATTCCATACAAAAAATTAGCTTCCTCTCTAGTAGAATCACATGAGTTGAGGTTCAATCTCTCAGATTATTGTTCCTGCGAAATGAATTAATTGTGAAACAAATAATTGTAGCTTAGAATCAAGCATTCTGCGTCGAGATTCTTATTAAATGTAATGTGTTCTGAAAATCTTCAAAATCCAATGTCTTTGAAAAATATTTCATCTCTGTGAATTCTATAATGGTATCTCCTTGATAATTGCTTTAAGAAATCAAACATGGTGATTTAATCCCCCTGATTCGATCTGGAGAAGGGAGGTGTCAAATACCCTTGACAGATTGTAATAAATAAACGCAAGTCAGGAAATAAATTCTCATAAACGTCAAGTGCAGTAAATTCAAATTGGAACTGAAATATGGAAAGCGATAAAAACTCCTTATATTAACGAATTTTGTGAATCATTCCTTTGGCTTAGCTTACTTGTCACATAAAAAGGCAATAAAACTCTTCAGGTCAAATGAATGAAAAACATCAAGAGCGAGGTTTCTTCTTTTTCGTTGAGGTTGTAAAAGAAATCCTCGCTACAGCAAAGGTTTGTCTGTTGAAAGTAATTTCAACCACTCGAATAAGGGAAAAATAAAAGGACACCTTCTGTCAGGTGAAATGTCTCTCCTAGCCACTCTCCAGGATATAAAAGAACGCAACAAGGTTGCATAGATCACCCTTGGTCGTGCCGCTGTCATCACTACATGTTACCGTCAATTTCTCTCTCTGCTGGGTATGGTCCAGCGATCAATACTTCGAGTCATTTGATACCATTTGATACCAAGAGTCAATTTCTTTCAATTAGTTATCAACTCGTCATTGGTCGAAGTTCTGAAATTACAAGTGGTGCATCTAGGAAAGCTGTGAGGATCCTGGAAATCTTCGTCTGTTTAACCGCATTTTTCTATTTTCCTGAGGTCATTCGCCGGGTCTCCTATTGCTGCCAAAAACGCAGGTTTCTGCCTGCCAGTTTTGAGGTCGTACATCTGGTTCTCCCCACTCCGCTGTAAATGCACGTTCCAGCCTGCCAATTTCAGGCCCTGAATCAACACGTTCGTTCATAAAATCAGGTTAGTTTTTAAACATCGCTTACACTCAGAAAATCACTTTTGTAATATGTTATAACAATTGTAAAAATCTTTAACATACCTAGCACAGCTGAAGCTCATTTATAAAATGTTTCTACTCTAATTAAGGGTATATTTGAATGAATCTGATAATTTCCTTCTACCAATAAAAAATTCCTGCCTCCCAATAAACTGCCTTCTCAAATCTATTTGAGCAAACACCTTTATTACTATTATCTGCTTTCCCGAAAAATTCTGCTTCTCCTTCAGAAACAAACTGAGGGATAAGCAGAAGTTTCTCCAGGTCGTCATTTCAAGTTCGATGTCATAAAATCTTTAAGTAGTCCAAATAAAATCAAAAAATTTCAAGTGCTTCAGATTTATAGTCTCCATCATCGACTATCAAAAGGTTTTCTCTTTTGAATAGATATTATTTTATTTGGCTGATTCCTTTAATTATTTATTTAATCTAAATTTATTTGATGTGTATTTATTCTGATTTATTTATTTGTTTATTATTTTAAACAGTTTGTGGCAATTTAAATTAAGGTGTTCACAATTATGTGATTAGAAGTAATCGCAAATCGGGTTTAATTAAAGTAAAATTCGTCAGGAATTAGAAATTCAAATCTGAAGGAGATGCAAATAAATGTTCAATTCAAGGCTAATCAATTCGATGGGATTTTATTTGGAGAAACTATTTAATTATAAATTTAAATCGTTAAGAGAATACAATTTCAGTCAAAAGTGACTGAAATTGAGCAATTTCCAACCTGAGTGATCAAAATTCCACAATGAATTTCTGAATTTGTGAATAAAATTTCTCAAATTTTAATTGTTAGGAATTTTGGTTCCTTGTGCAATTAAAAAATCCTCGATGGTGGTATTTGTAATTTTACATCTTTGACTGATGAGAATTAAATTGCTTAAATTTTGTGATTACTCTTATTTTGAAGTGTTGAAAGCAGAGCTAAAATTAAAATTGTTTAATTATATTGCAGAATTAATTTTTCTTTTATGCTAAAACATGTTAACATTAAAATGAAGAAAAACTAAAGGACTCTAAGACCTCTTAAATGAAAAAAATTGAGGCTTGCAATTTAAATTACTTTTAAAAACAAACTCCAAATTACTTAGCCTTCACCACTTGAATTTTAAAAATAATTAATTTTACTTTAAAATAAAAATAGAGTTGATACTTTAGAATTTTAACAACTTAAGAATTAAAGGTTTACAATTACTCATGTTAAGTTCAGAGCAATAGCAAATAATACGGAAGTACTGGGCGACGGTACGTATCCTTCCATGCAAACCAACAATGAATTGATTCTTTATTATTTTCTCCTAAACAAACTAGATGAATACTCTTTTTCTCTCTCTTCTTTTTCAGCGTTAGTTCATCCATCCGGCTGCAACGAGTGAAAACTTGGCGGGTCCTGTGGTGCTGTACCAGGACTATAAGGCCGAAAGTGGCCCTCGTGTAACCGGGTAGGTGTAATACGAATTATCTCTCTAGAAGTCTAGACTTAGAGACTGTTCTGTGTTTCTCAACATATTCGTTGGCTTAACTGATCCTTATTTGCATTGTAATTGTTGAGCACGGAAAAAGAGAGAGAAGAAAATAAACTTTTGTTTGTTTCATTCTAGCACACTGTACACGCTACTTACCTTTGCTCCCCGTGTCGAGATTTAACGGCGCGGAAGTGCTTGAGCTGGTTTATGTACAGCGCCACTTCTGGGGGGATGTGGAAACACCAATGGTGGCAGCACCGAGGCTTGCCTAAATGAAATTCACTATTACCTTAATCGTCTAATTTCAATCAAAACTCTTGCTAGGTTGTTATTTGTATGGATGATCTCAAGGGACGGATTTGATTTCAGCGACGGGCTGCGGAACCTGGTCGAGCGTGGGTAGAGACACCGCCGAGCATCCAAGATGACGGGTGCATCCAAGATGACGACACCTTGGAATACTAGACTCTACGTCTACTCTACTCTACTACTCTACGCCCCAGTCAAAAAAGAAGTAAAGACGTAATTACCTCAATTACTTAATATTCCACAAAACTTGAATAAATTGCATTTAAGCCTACTTCATTGAGGAGTTCCACTCGTTGGGGCAATGCATGGAAGGGAGAGAAGTTCTTCTAAGGAAAGAAAAAAAAGAAAACGCTCTCCACAAACTAAGTTACCGTCTCCACTCCCCTCAATACCTCTCCGGGTTTTTCATTATCGTTATCCTCGTTATTGTTTTCCACTTTCTGGGAACAAAATGGTCATCCCAAAATGCGGCGTTATTTTTTAGCCTAGCATTTACTAATTAAGAAGAGAAAACTATTTCAATTTTCTCGATTTCTTTGTTTTAATTTCTTAATGTTAACATTACAGAAGCCGACTTTTATTAACTTTAACTTCGGGTCATGAGTAACGATTAATTGATCTCAACCTCCGCCGGCTGCAAAGATTGCGTCGAAATACAGACCTTCGGGGTTACAGATATTTTCAGCCCGGATTGTTCATGGTTCACCAAGGTCGGTACGTAAACGGACTCAGTCTGAGCACGGACGGGCAATACTTTTTCTTGTGACGGCATTGTTAAGTTGGGCATTAGTACTTGCCGTATCAATGTCCCTGAAATGGTGTGAATCTCCTGATTTGTTCTCGAGTGTGTTGGACTTCGAGAGAGAGATAGAGAGAGAGAGAGAGAGAGAGATTCGGTCACTTCTGGTCCACACCTGGTTCCTTTGCTTCTTGGTATAGAATAAATCTCTTGGTTTATTCTTATTGTCGAGTTCGCCCTTCGGCGAAGGGATTTCTCAAGGACTAGAATTCCTGCCCAGATATTGGCATGGCAACAGTACGTAATTAATCCGACTAAAATCAGCCCAATTCCCAGATAGGGTCCATGGATCCACATAGTTTGATGTCAGCTATGTTCTTGTTAGTTACTAACCTCGTAAAGTTGTTGTTCGAGGTCATTCAGGGTCCTAATGTCGTTATAGTACCCCTCTTCTCCTTTTGAATACCTTGCTAGAGGGTTTGGAGTAGAATCCAATAATGATATCAGTTCCTGGGCATGAGTCAGTATAGGTGAAATTTTCCTAACATCCAATTTTAGGTAAGGATCTCAAATAGCCTTGCTTCTTCCTTACTGAATAGTTATCCATAGCAATTTCACCTCTGTTGTCCTTATCTCACATTTCGGGGCTAATTGTATTAGCCCTACCCCTGAGAGCTGAATTGGGATGTCGGGCTTTGCGGCACACCTTATCTTTAAAGATGAGTCTTGCAGCAACGAATAGAGCCAGGCGCCCAAGGTATTGAGATTGACCCAAGTAGGCTGCGGATCATAGGTTATTCCAAAATCACATGTTCGCAGAACCTCGACTTTTGGTTGGCGTAACAATTGGTCTTCGCAGGATCGATGCTGGGACGACTCGTAGATCAGTAAGTTACCCTTACAGATATAGTAATTCGACAATCGGTTGCATGTCTGAAAATCTTTTTTCAAGAGAACATGTGTCCTTTGTGACTCGTTCACAGCAATATAGGCATAGATTGAGGAAACACACGCTCTTCCCGTGCCATTCTGCAGAACTTGCTGAGGGAAGTTAGTCGCCTTGTGCTCTGATATGTTGTATGCGAACATGGCGATGGGCAGTAGCCTGTCTCAGTCATCATAATCATTTGCAAAGTGTTCAATATAATCAGTCAGCACGATGTGACTTCTTTCGAGCGATCCATTAGTCTGAGGTCGATAACCTGAGGTCGTCAGTTGTTTCACGTGAAATATCTTTTCAAGCTTCCTCATCAAACCGCTGATGAAACTTGCTCCACGGTCCGTAAGGATACATCGAGGCGCGCCACATTGACGTTGTCATGCATTGCTAGAATATGGTGGTTCCCATTTGGCGTTGTTGGCAATTTACCAACCGTATCTAGGGAGACCTTTCCGAAAGGTTCGGCTGGGGTTCAGTTATCAACATGGGTTCACGATTACAAATCCATACGAGTTTCTGTTCGAAGCAGCTTTTGCTGCCTCGAATGGACTGTGTGGCCTCGTCTCGTAACCCAGGCCAAGTATAGCGCTCCCTAATAAGTCCGTATGTTTTTGTTATACCTTTGTGACCTCCAATTAGGCTGCCATGGTATTCGGCTATTATTCTTTACCTTAATTCTTCTGGAGGAACTTCGATTTTTCCGTGGAAGAGGGTGATGGTAACATTGCCACCATGGAATAATCCTGATACGAATTCCGTCATTTTATTTTGAGGGCAATGACCCAACCAATCTCCTGAATTTGCCATACAGTAAGTGACTTGGTTGTCACGTTCAAGGGTAGAGCGTAGTCCCTTCAACCCTTGGATTACATCTTTTTAGTTGACCTCATCGAAATGGCGTTTCTAAACGGCAATGGAATAAGCTTTGTGTCGAACGATCGGAGTAACCAAGACTTGTCCGTTTTGCGGTTGGCGATCCTGAATGCCTTGAAGCTCAAGGCGTTCAGTGGCCACAAGGAGCTTAGCGATGGCATTTCCGGTCTTCTCCTGATCCCATCTTCGTCTTCTTCAAGGCTGCCCCTGGAAAAAGAGGTGGATCCTGCTTTCGGCACGTCGAAAACTCTGGGAGTAGGAAACAAGGATCTTCGAGAAGGTTGCATTCTTATAATGGGCGACTCTGCATCCTCGGGTAAGTCTTTGAACCTTACAGTTCTCTTTCTTCTCATGCTGGGAATTTTACCGGGTTCTGGTGGCTCCAGATCCTGTTTTGGGTTTGTTGACTCCAGCCTAATGGGTCTCAGGGATGCAAGAGGACGTCCTTGAGCAAACTGCGTCACATTAAGCTGTTCTTGCTTGCCTTCTTTCTCAGCAACCTTTCTCTCGTATTTTTCCAAAACTAGTCTAACTCTTTCAGAAAACGCATCGTCATTGTCCTCTTCGCATGAATCTAGGGACTCCAGATCCCTGAGGAGTTCTTCGTCTGCTTCACCCTTAGAAATGAAGGTACACTCTGAACGGAGATCATCGTCCATTTCTTCGTGATCCCAAGCCAAGGTGAAATTGTGAAGATCCTCTGGATCAATCCCATGACTCTTCAATGACTTATTGAATTCGCCGATTTATTGCTGAAGGTCATTCCTTCCCAGGAAACTAAGTGGTTCCTATTTCAGTGACCATGTTGGATTTTTCCTCGGAGTCACAGTCATCACTATCGACGGGATCAAACGCAATTTTCTGGGGCAGTCGGTCCTCTTTTGAATCATCATCGTCAAGATCCGAGAGAGTAAACTTCTCAATACCTTCGCCGGGCAGCTGATCCATCATCTCGTTTCCGAGGACTCCCTGGTGGCTGGGGATATGTTCCCAGATAACTTAAAGGGGTTTAATAGCCTTAATTAATTTTTATAATTCAAATACGTTTTTGACTGGCTTATTCTCATAAGTCTACCAGTCCTTAGCCTCCCATTTCGGAATTCATTTGGTGGCACTTTGGATCAAAAAGTTGAAGTCTTTCTTCATCGTCAGCTTCTTAATTCCAGCCTCTCGAGCCTTTTGAGCAGCCACGGTAGCTGCTTCAATTTCCGCGGCGTTGTTGGTTTGTCGAACCCTCGAGGGTCGCGAAACATTTAGGAAATGATCTGGGCCAGGCCAAACACCTATTCTTGCTGTTGGTTCTCCACTTAAACTGTAGCTGCATGCACCATCCACATAAACGTCCGTGTAAGTGTCCTGCATCGGGGTAAGCCAGGGGTTCGGTGGGTGAACTCACGGGGGCGCACTTTTTTGAGGGGATTTTTCTTTCTGGACTACTAGGGGTGGCTTTAAACTGGGGAGCACACTATGGTCCTTTCGAAACACAGGAGGGCCCGAATCTCCACTTTCATCACTCTCAGACGACGGCTCGTCCGATGACGAAGATTCATCACCCTTAATTGGAGGTTTCGCGTCCGTGTTCGTTCTTCTCCTCGAAAGTCGTTTGCTGATGCAACTCGCATCAAGGGCAGAGGGTATTGCTTTCACCGGGGGCACATAAGTGTCGGCACTGTCAGTGTCCCTTTTCGCTGATTTTCCTCAGGGTCTTCCTCGTTGCCTTGGGATGGTTCCCATGGACGCAGGGGGTTGCTGAGTAGGAGGAAGTTTGGATTTTGTGGGTTTAAAAGGAGCAGGTCTCGTCACGGAGGGGTTTTTTTTTAATTCAAACCATCGGGGCCTTTTTCCTTGCCCTCTAGAACTCTTCCGTTCGCTGGAATCTCTCCACACAATTCGCGCGTCCTGTAGAGGTTGAAGGTGTGGGTTCCTTTTGCTCCGTTTCCTTGCTAGGATCAGGCTGAGCATTTGTTTCCTTACTGACGTCCTTCGGTGTTGTAGAGTGCCTAATCGGTAGGGCCCTGTAGATTTTTAATTGCTGCTAAATTGTCAGCACCTTTTTCGGTTGTTCTTCCTGTCCTGTAACCTTGGACGGAAGCTCGCGTGGGATTCATTGGTCGGAATCGTCTGAGTCTGTGGTGTCAGAAGATTCGGAGGAGTTAAAGGATTCGTTGTCAGTGATAGAATTTTCTGATATGTCCTCAATTTTTCTATTCAACTTATCCTGTTTGTACTCGATCTTATATTGATAATCCTGAAGTCAGAGTCGCCATCTTAGCAGCCTAGCTCCAGGATTCTTATAATAAATTATACAGTGGGTTGGTTCACAGTCACACGCAAGTATAAATTCTTTCCAATACAAGGATGAAGGGAAGTTCGCGACAGCATAAAATATTGCAAGGCATTCTCTTTCAGCCTTGGAATACTTCTGTTTGCAAACATTCATAACCTTCGAATAATATGCAATGGGCATGTCCATTCCACCTTTCTCTTGGGTCAGAATAGCTCCGACCGCTTGTTTGGAGGCATTAGTCGTTAGCTTGAAAACCCTTTTAAAGTTTGGGGATTGCAGTAGAGGTTCACTACAGAGATACTTCCGGAGTTTGCGAAAACTGCTCCTCTGTTCGGTCCCTCATTCTCATACAGTCTCTTTTTTCAAAAATTTCGTTAGGAGAGTACCCAAGTTAGCACAGTTCTTTATGAACTATCGATAGTAACCCGTGAGTCCCAAGAATTGCCGAATGGCCTTGACAGTAATACGGCGAGGAATGTTCCTAATTGCCGAGACTTTGACAGGATTTTGTCTTACGCCATAAACTCCTCTCAAGTGCCCTAGTAGTAGTAGGCTACTTCGGTTGTTAGGAAATCGCACTTATCGGGTTGAAGCTTTAAGTTAGCTTCTCTGAGACGAGTAAATAGTCGTTTAGCTCGAACGTCATGTTCTTCGATCGTCAGGGTGTGTTTCTACTTGATAAAAACTACTTGCTAAGTCGAAAACCGTGAAGTGCCGAGCATTACCAAGCCTGTCGAAGGTGACGCTGATATTCGGCAGCGGATACGCATCTCCAATTATTATCTTCTCGTTAAAGGCTCGGTAGTCAATGAACATTCGGCACTTTTTCTCCCCCAAATCGTCAAGCTTCTTGTGAACGATTAGCATCTGTGAGTTATAGGGCGAGTTCGAGGGACAGAAGATTTCGCTGTCAACCTGCTTCTCATCTACTTATTCGGAAGCTTCATGAGCCCATCGATATTGTTTCTTATGAATAACCTTGTCATCTATTGTGGGTATCCTATGCTGGAAAACTCATGTGTACCCACCTGAAAGGTATCAGGTGGGTACACGTGAGTTTCCCCCCTTTCAAATGGAAGATGCCCGGGAAATCCTCTGCCCACCGAAACACATAGTCCTTTTCTTCGGGTATTAAGTGAAAAACGTGTAGACTTTGTTTCATCCTTTCAGCAGGTTCCAGAGCGGTCTTCCCGAATTCCTTCTGAAGATTTTCTGATTAGGAATACAAAGATTCCTTATCAGGAAAATAGAAGTCAAAAGGAATAAGTTCCTGTGGAGTTAGCTCGATTTGGATATCTTCTTCTGTGGTATTTATGGCCATATCATGGAATATGCCATTGTTGTTGGAAACTGCGGCCTCACCCAGGTTAAGTCCTTCGCAGTAAGTAACCTAGGGGAATTTCGGTGTTACTGATGTCTATAGCGATTGGCTGTCTAGTTCGCGCTTTTATTTTGAACACTCGGGAAAAGGGTTTGACCTCAGATCTAACCCGCTTTGGCTTGCCTTGATTTCTTATCAATAAATGAAATCGGCGTTATAGGGTGAGAAGCGGTGACTAACGAATTATGTCTAAAAGAAATTTGAGCCTGCATCTGTTTTAGATAATATCGTCCTAGAATCCCGTCTGGATAAATTGGAAAAAAGTTCCGTAATACATGGAATTCGACAGGAGTGTCGAGAATTAAAACTTTAATTGTCCCTAGGGTCTTTATCGGATGGTATATTATTCCTGAAATAAGGGTGGGATTTTTGGTACCTACGATTAGTTCCTCGCGTAAAGCTTGTAGCTTTATGAAATTGGTGTCGGACCCTGGGTCCACCATAAGCTTTCGGATTTCGGAATTAAGGAGTAGTCAACTCTACTACTGCTGAGTCTTCTTGTTTGGATCCTGTTTTAAGGATTTTAGGTTGGTCTCCGAAAAATATATCATCTTGCGACACTTTTGAGGAGTTGTACTCGCCACCACGTCGGAGCGATGAGTCTGTTGGAAGTTTAAATTCTCTTGAGGTCCAGGCGACGATGACCTTGCGGGTGTCTCGTTCCCTATACGTTTAGATTGATTGGTCTAGTTAGAAATGCCTTGAATCGACGGACCTTGAGGTGGTTTTTGGATCATACTTGGCGGGAACCCGTATTGGAGTGGGTATTGGTATAGTTGGGGAATCTGATACGGGGGCTGTGTTGTCTGATAAATAGGACGAAATTGTTGTGGGATAGAATTTTGTGTCTGTTGATAGATTGCGGAATAGGATGGCTCGTACTGTGGGATGTACAGTGGTGAATTCTGAGGAACAGGAAGGTGTGGATAGGCTGCGTTCGGTGCTACCACGGGATTGGTTACAACCTTTCTCCTTTGCTGGTTATCAATTTTCTCCAGCTGTCTTGAATAAGGGCTTGGAGGACGAGGATATTCCTAAATAATCTCTTTACCCCAAAAATGTGATAGGACGAGGTCCTAGACCTTTTGACATATATATGTCTTTCATGGGTATGAGAGGCGTATTCAGAAGCATCACTGAGATTTTTTTGGTACCTGGTATCTAGGAAAATATCTCGTCCGGTAACCCTCTGATAAACGCGTCAAGGGCACAACCTATCACCGGCTTCATCATGATTTGGCTTCCTGCGGCGGGAGCTAAAGGTGCTTCACTTACACCTTGATATCTGGCGGTGTACTTCTCAAGGGCATGTCTGGCTCCGCTTAAGGGCCCCTGCACCCGATTATTAAAAAATCACTGACAGTTTTGTTATATTTCATACGCAGGTTCACGATAGCTTTGAAGTACCATTGTTACTTTTTGGATGTGTCAACTCACTTTTTCAAATGCGTAACAATATCACTAATTTTGTTAAATTGTTTATCCCGAACACTTTCCCGTGTGGCGCCCTTGAGCTCACTTAGCAACTTATGAAACCGGGCTCCGTCGCATCGGTAATATAGACTGTACCGTTCGCTACGTCTTGGAAGAATTCCTTCTAAGGGGTGAGGGGCTTTTTCCGTCAAAAGTGGGGATATGAAATGTGCTCTTGTGACAGATGAGTTAAAAAGGAGTTTAGTTTGCGAGTTGCGAAAGGATCCGACCCCGTCGTTGTTTATCGTGAAGAGCACGGACAAGCCCGTGAATTCTACTCGCGGAATCAACTTAAGTTTTTCCTAATTCGATATCTATAGTCCGCAAAATCTCTGATCTGTTTACGAAATTTTCGGTACAGCCAGGATCCGTGTGTAACACATTTTCTCTCACAAATGAATTTGAGTGGACAATTATTGCGCCCCCCCCCCGAAAATTAGGAGTTGGTGGGGGAAACAGCTCGCTTATTCGAGGGGGCGTGGGTATTCGCCACTACGGAATATTCCTGCTACAGGTAACAAGGAAAATTTCTATCAGGTAGAACGATCAACTATTTCTCAAGCCATCCAATCCAAGTAAAAAAGAACATTGCTTACAATCTGGTTGACAGGGCAATCTTGTTATCACATAGTAAATTTCATTCCGGAAATCTCAAAATTATTACCCAACTTTTGCTGAATAATGATTACCCTATTAGTTTCATTGAACAACATACTAAAATTCGGAAATTAAAATTGAAATATGGTTCCAAACAAAATAACTATGTTCGTAAACAATTGTTGGCCCGTCAACCAAAAGTTAGTATACCATTCATAAAAAATTTTTTTGAAAAAACTTCTTGCTTTCTCAAAAAATTCAATATTTCTGCAATTCCATTGATAAAAACTTCCCTATCTTCTGTGATCAGACTGGGTAAAGATAAGACTAAAAAATG
>JBAGKK010481592.1:0-16948 GCA_037177015.1 Euceroptres primus
TGGTTTAAATCAAAGATCAGCATGATTGATTTACCTTATTGATAATTGTTTAAATAAATGTCAATGTTTAAATGTAATTTTTGACTGGAGTAATGCAGAAAAATGTATTTTTGTTTGCAAATTGGTCAACAAACTCGTCAGAATTCTTGTATGTCTAGTATTTTCTCTAGATGTACATAATTATTTAAACAACTTCCGTCTGTGTAAACATATTTCCCCGACAAAATTTCAAAAATGTACACCCTCTTCAAGTCATATGAACTAATTGGTTTATATTGAAGATAAAACGATTTATGTAATTTATTGTTAATGTTTTGAACAATTTTTATTGTTTAAATGTAATTTTTGACTGAAATAAGGAAGAAAAATGTAGTTTTTTTCAAATTTGTCAAAAAACTCCACAGAGTTATGGTATACCTAGTATTGTTATCAGACATGCATAATTGTTTAAACAATTGTTTGTTGACTAACCTTAGTCAGTACCTCATTCTAATTGAAAAATGGACAAGCAGTGGAAATTATCAGAAATAATCGCAACTTTCTAGCATATCTGTAGGAAAAGATAGTTGTAAACAATTATAAAGAGTTTCAACAATTGTTTGTAAGACTACCTTAATAAACCTTACTCTATTTGAAAAGTGGACAAAACGTTAAAAATTTCAGCAAAAACCGCAACTATCTAGCAATACTATAGGAGAAGGTAGTTGTTAACACTTAGAAATTATTTAAACAATTTTTTTAAAAATTATAATAATTATTATCTCACTCTGATTAAAAAGTGGACAATAAGTTAAAAATTAAAAAAAAAACTGAAACTTTCTATCATTATTTTAAGAGAATATTGTTATAAATAATAATAAATATTTTAAACAATTTATTTTAACTTCTAATTATCAGTAGAAGGTAATATTTTATGTATTAGAAATTTTCGAGAACTCGACATAATCCGAGTACACGACACAATTCGAGTACTCGAAAATTTCGAGAACCTGACCAGTTTCGGGTTCTCAACACCAATCGGGTACCCGAAAATTTCGAGAACCCGACTTGTTTCGGGTTCTCGACACCAATCGGGTACCCGAAATTTTCGAGGACCCGAACAGTTTCGGGTTCTCGACACCAATCGGGTACCCGAAAATTTCGAGAACCCGACCTGCTTCGGTTTCTCGAAGTCAGTCGAGTACTCGAAATTTTCAGGTTCTCGACGGACCCAGTTCTCACTACACCTAATGGCGTCTTCATAGTTGTAACTGACATGAAGTTGACTATGGTAGATGAGAAAGTCTGTCAAGCACTCTGTGATACACTTTAGTCGGCAAGCTGCTATATTTGTGGAGGTAAGCCAAGCAAAATGAACAAACTTGATTGTGTAAAGCTGAAAGAAGAGGTTATCACCACCTTGGAATACGGTACTTTTCATTTACATACTAAGATGCGATCTTTTGAATGTATAATACACATAGGTTGTCGTTAAGGTTTCAAAAAACGGTGTGCAGTGATAGATGAGGAATAAAACAAAAGGACGCTGTTCATACTCGAATATGCAAGGAGTTCAAAGAAGGAACTTATTTGGTCGTAAATCAACCAAGGCATGGAACTGATAACTCAAACAGTGGTAACACCATCAGAAGATTTTTCGAGAATCCTGATCTAGCTGCTGGAATCACAAGAGTGAATAAAAAAATGATGGTGAGATTTTCTTAAATTTCGCAAATGTTGACTAGTAGCACATGACTAGTAGCACAAAGGTTCCCCCCCATGTTCTTTAACAAGTTCGCATTTGAGACAACACGATTGTACGTTAGTTTTTACCTGTAGTACTTTATGCCTCCAACAGTACACAAAATGTTTGTACATGGAGCAACGGTTATGCAGCATTTTTTACTTGCAATGGGACACTATTTAGAAGAAGCTGCTAAAGCACGTAATAAGGATTTCAAGCGGTTCAGAGAATTCAACAGACGAATGTGTTCTCGACTTTCGGCCAACGAAGATTTAATACACAAGCTCCTGGTGTCATCTGATCTATTAATTGCCTCTTTGAAGCAAAAATGGAGCAAAAATGAAGTTGAAATGGATCCTGAAATTATCGAAATGATTGACAAGTACCACTTTCAAGCTAATTCTTCTGAAACATCACAAAACATAACCACTGATATCAATTGAAGGCAATAATAAAAAAAGATTACTTTCTGTCGATAAATGGCCGAACTATGTAAATTGTATCACACAACAAATTTTCATGATCAAGTATCATCCTGTCGATAAAATCAAGCAATTTCAACTTACAAATATACTTTGCAAGCAAACAATCCATGCTTTTGACATTTGTGTTACTATAATTTGTTTATAACAAGTAGATTTGATATCCTGTTAATTATTTATATTGTTTAGATACTTGGGCATTCATTTTAATCGAGAATGGGATTAATTGAGTTATTTATTTAAAGATAAAAAATAATGATTGAAAAAAGTCTCATTTTTGCTCTTTGTTTATTTATATAAAAAATATAAAATGATAAAAATTAAAAATCTATTCCATAGACGCTCTTATTCAACTATTGGTGATCATTTCTATAAAGGAAAATTCAAAATCGTTCACGAATTTCAGGCTGTAGGTGATTTTGAATAGTAAATTCCTGATCCTGATCACTGTGCGCCGCTTCAGTCGCTGCTCCTGTATTTGCCTCAGCTCCGTTAGAGCTTGTTCTTTGCGCAACGTCACATACTAGAAAATAAGGCGGGTTCATCGGGTTCACAAAAGGACTATACAGGGTGGCCACGAGTGGGCTGCAGGATGGAGTCATAAGTGCGAGCGTGACAGCAATATACATTCGCATAAGTTTATCCCATTCGCACTTATGGCTTTTCCTGCAGCCCACTCGTGGCCACCATGTATGCAGTGTTTTTGAAGTTTATTTTATTTATTACGTCCAGTTGTAGGCGAAAGGCATTTAGAATTACACAAAATTTATAATTTTTTTTACACTTGCAAGTATTTACATTGCATTCTTTGTACAATAATATTTGGTGGAGTCCTTGTCAAGCGTATCAGGAATTTTCCTCTTGGAAAGGGATTTGACTAATTCAGCGTGTACTATCCTATATTAGTGAAGAAACATACCACTAAGTATTTTTTAAAAGTTCGAAAAAATGGCGGAGATGTGGGACTTTGTAAGTTTTCGTAACTTTTTTTTTATAGTGTTGCGTCAGAACGCAACAAACTCTTCTGTCTTATAAAGTTCCTCAATTTAGATATAGATTCTTGATCTTAGCTCTGGGATGAGGCAAAATTCAGTAAGGGTGGTAAAAAATACAGTAAACAATATTTATTATAAGAATACGAAAGATTGAATAGTTCCTCGATTGATTTGGCACCATGGAATCAGGTAGACATCTACTGTCTTTACGTCAAGTCAGCACCTTAAACAAGGATCAACTGGTAAGCAAATAGGACTCAGTAGATTTTTACATAGAATAATCAGTCACTGGAAACATACCGAAAATTATTAGAAGTTGAACTTCTAGATCAATGTAAGGGTTGGTCTCAGGTTGAAGTTGGAAATCGATCAGAATCTAAGTCCAGGCTCGGACTCAGGTAGCAAACTCAAGGTAGATCAGAGTTGGATCCACAAATTGTAAATAGACTGATTGTGTAAGGTTAGACTCTCGAGTAGAGGTTTCACTTGTAAATTCGTAGGGTAGTTGACACTGGTGAACTTGTAGGTACCGCACTGGTGAAAGTATTCTGTCGTTGACATTCGAAGAAAACTGAACTGAACTATGTTCTTAATTCTGGAGTTGGAGACCCACGGACTGATGCACTGGATTCTGAATTCCTGTTGCGTAGCAGACAGCGGTTGCGTAGCAGATATCGGTTGCGTAGAAGTAGTACGAGTCAAACTGACCTTATTTTCTAAGTGAGGCGTATGGCTGACCATTCTTATTTGACATACTAATTGCCTTGAAGGTAATTTGTGCGGAATATGGTAATAGGTTTTCTAATAACTCGACGGATATCATAGCTAGACATGGTAACTTTCCGAATTTATCTATTTTAACAAGTCACTCGATAGATGACGTCGCGGGGGTGACATCTACCCCCTTAATCTATGTAGAAAAAATTTAAGGCTTATAACTTCAGTTCCGTTGAGGACCATAACAGTTTGGAGCTAAATTTCCGCGTAAATAGTATTTTTCGCATGCGTTGGTCTATTTATATAATTTCATTCGCTTTTCATTCATCTTTTTACGAGAAACATTATAGCCATTTTCGTGCTGCGTTGATACATTATAAAGGGTTTCTTCACTAAAAATAAAATCTTTTGTTAACGCTGTTAAAGCATCTTTTGCTACATTTTGTTTTGCGGCTGTTTTTTGAGACGCCGGTTCGCCAAGAAACACATATTTTTGATTTTCCTTTTTTATTTTACATTCCGCTTGAAACGGTGGTACCGAAGATTTAATTACATAAATTGGTTACGAAAAATCATATTCTGTGCTAATTTCATTTGTTTGCGTTGCGCAACTAGTTTTCATAGGGTCTCTCTCTCTCTGGTCTTGCCGTTGCCATGTTATCTGTAAAAGAAGAGGAAAACTGTCGAAATTTATAAAGATACAAATAGATAGAACAAGCATATTTTATACACTTCCTTTTCATGATATCATAACACTGGCGAGAGAAGATTATTATTTAACATTGATTATCATGCACATATGCTACCTTATTTTAATTTTTGTTGTCTGAATTTGGCTCTAAAATATTTATCAGATGATTTTCAAAAATTTCTTTTGCACATTCAATACATTTTTCTGCTCGTTGTTGTACATAAAATAGTAATTTGTTACAAATATAAAAGTTGAGAATGTCCAGTGATTTTCCATTTTCATAATATTTTGTAAAAGGTAAGTATTCTCTATTTCAAATATTGTAAGATCGTATCTTTAACATTGACCACAAACCATTTTCTGCATAAGGACATTTTCATATATTTTGTCGATTCTAGACAATCGTTTATAACACAGAAATAACATTAATAATTGATCAGATAATGGTTGATCTGATTGTGAGTCATGTATGGATTTTTGTGCTTTAATTGGCTCAGAATTTTCTGGTAGCATTTCTAAATTTTAAAAAATAAATTTAACATTTGTTATTTTATACTAAACTACTAAATAACTGAACACAGAATAAGTATAATGCTTATATAAAAAAGTTTTGTGGAACTACTTCTACTTCGTTACCTACGCAAATTTTTCTTTTACTAAGTAAAACTTGTTCAATACATTCTAGACATTATGTCGCTCTACGTCGTGGATAAACTATTTCGTCTTTACATATATATAAAATTTTAAATAAACCTTTGGAACTTGTGCGATAGAGTGCCAATCGAATCTACTTTCATAATTTTGTTTTTCTGTAACTGATATCTTTTCGTAGCAAAATGGACAAAGTCTTTTCATTATAACTTTATCAAAATAAATGAATAATGCAGATGGATACATATGGAATAAAGTAAATAGCTATATGTTATTGAACAATTTTCCGGTCTCACGCCGTCTATAAGTTCTGAAATTTTATATTTTTGTTCATTTGCAGTTGGAATAATTGCTAAACGAGAAGAAATAATAATGATTACAAAAATTAATAAAAATGACTTTGAAATGAATTAAAAATGACTTTGAACTAAATAGAATTAAAGAGGTTTATGGAACTAGAAAGTATACTAATTGAATGGGTGAAACGTTATGAGTTAAGTACTGGAAAGTTCAAGCATGCATGGGAAAGGTAGAGTTTCAAATAAGGTGATGCGTTGAACATAATTGGGCATCTAAACAGAGTTTAAAGAATTTTTTACTATATTGACACTTGTTTCTTTAGGATATTGAATGATACCGTTTTCGTTCCTATAAAATTTTCTTTTGAATTTATTATATTTTTATTTAATTTTATTTGTAAATAATTTTTAATATCTATTTTTTTGTATGTCATTTCTAGCAATATTAATAAAACTTTTTTTAAAAAATAAAATTTCTCATTCATTTTTACTTATGTATTATAATATAGGGTTATTTAAAATAATTATTCGTAATAATAAAGGAATGTGCATAAGAAAAAGAAAAATTATTTACCATATTTTACTTTTTAAAGTCAAAAATATATTATTCTAGTTATAAGACTCTCTAAAAACAATGTGAGTTTCAAGGAAAATGAGAGAAACATATATATATTTTCATTTTTCAAAAGATTCAACGTGGAATCTTTTGTTTATTTTATGTATTTCCATAGTTTAAGCATGTGATTAATTTAGATTATATGTATATATACGCATTTATTTATTTGTTTTCAAAATAAAACGATAGGGATTCTAGTAATGGTCTGGCGACATTACTTAACGGTGTTCTTTGGGAGGTTCCAGCCTCTTCATTATATACTTCAAGTTTTAGATTATTTGTTTTTAGTTTTTTACTGATCTTGTTGATTTTTACTAGCACTATTATGAGCAGCATTAGTATTAAAGTCGCAACAATTGCTGCAGCTAGAATAATGTCTATGCCAAGATTTTAGATATATGTGTTTGGGAAATTTAAGGAAACATTTGAATTTTTGGAATTTTGATCGTACATAATGATTTGATGATCGAAAATTACAAGTGGAGTGTCTTTTTCTTTATTGAATTGTTAAAAAAATCTTTCGAGAATTCCAAGTGATTGTTTGGAATAATTAATCAAATAAGGAGTGATAGAAGAGGTTGACAGGTTTGATTGAGAAAAAGGGATAGAAAAATCAAATATTTTGAGATCGTTATTTCGGAAATAGAATGGATTAATTTTACAGTCATTTTTTAGTTGTAATATTCCAATATTTTGGATATCAATAGATGTTTCTAATTCTTCTGAACAAGGTAATTGAATCTGTTTTGGAAATAAAGTTGAATAGATCCATCCGTAATGAGTTTTTAATAGAGTCCACTGAGGGTAATTACTGAAATTTATGTAAAAATCGCATTCATATGGTACTGAATTTATAAACATCTGTGTGTCGCAAATAGAATTTATAGAAACATTTAGAAATGGATTTGTAGCGTAGCCATACATTCCATTTTTTGTCCGATAACAAGACTGGAGAAAATTATCATCTGCTAAAAAATATGTTTGGTTTGATTCTGATAATGCTAAATAATTAACCTGTGATTTTATGTAGAATACTACAATTTGATTTTTATTAAAATTAGAAAATATAGATAAGGCATGAGGTTTGAGTAAACAGAATTCCTCAAAAGAAGGGATAGGGACAGTCAAAATAAAAACCAATTGATCTTTGTGATTGAAATATTGGATTTTAGAGAATGGAAGAATTTTTTAAAAGTGAGAGTAAAAGATAATCAAATTCGGATGACTCTGTGTCAAACAGTGGATCGAGCAGAGAATTTGGTAAGAGAAAAGGATCCCATTGACTGTTGATACCATGGGTTAAAGCATTAGTCAGGTGTTGTAATAAAATTAGATAAGAGTCAAGTATTTCGAGTAGTAAAGCTAGTCAGTTTGCTGCGTTCATTTTATAAATGGATAAATCTGGATTACGTCGGGAATTATGTCATTCTTTGTAGGGTTTTATTTCTGTAAGGATTGTAGAGAAATTTTCAATGTTTTGCGAAAGTGAATTTTGGGCAAGAAAAATGTTATCTTGTATACGACTGATTTTTTAATTTCTTGAAATAATGAACTATTATCTTGTTTAGGAGTTATAAGAGAAATATTGTTCAAAAAATAACTAATTCTTTCTTCTCTAGAATACAATAGTCGCGAAGTTTATAATAGATTTCTATTATTTGAAATTTAAGATTAAAGAACTGAGAGGTATCTAAATATGATATGAAATGATATTCCTTTGAAAAGGTTCGAAAATTTGTAATAGGATCGAAGAAAACATCTGAAGAATTTGAAAAAGGAGTGTTGATATAAGAAAGCTTAGCTGATTCTGACAGAAATATAAAAGAGAATAACAAAACATTTCAGTTGAAAGTTGCGTATTCATTGTCCTTCTCGGAGGTCTGAAAAAGAAAAAAGAGAAGATTAAAACAGGATTATATAGGTTATTAAACTTTTTAAAGAGGTTTCATAAGTGGTTTGATACGTTGTCAATTATTTGCATCTATCTAAAAATAAAAGAGAGAACGTTTCTGTTTTATTTTTGAATACATATGTGACCTTTTAAGTCTGTTAACGTGAACTACGGTCGGTTCTCCTTTAATATTAATTTTTACATTTCCTTTCCCTAATTCATCTAAGACTTCATGAGGGCAAATAAACTTTTTAACGAAAGCATCTGCTATTGTTCTAGCTTGATGATTGGGAAGAGGAATACGTACAGAGTATTTTGTAAAATTATCTTGAATTGTGAGAACATAAATCTTACCTGACCTTGTTTCGGATAATGGACCCACGATGTCCATAGATATTTTTTCGAAAGCTATGGTAGGTGCATCAGTGATCACCATTGGACTTTTGGTTTTAACTCTGACCAATTTCTTAATTTGACATTGTAAACAACCTTGAATATATTTTTGAATATCTACTTTCATATTTTCCCAATAAAATTTGTGTAGAATTCGATTATATGTTTTCATAACGCCTTTATGGACTCCTAATGCTGAGGAATGAGCCTCTTCTATTGCTTGTGATCCTTGCTCCTTAGTTGAATATTGTGTTATAATATTACACACTATAATTTTCGTAGATGTGTCGGCAAATGCTAAATCGAAAGTTGCTTTAATTTCTTCCCAGGGTACATGAATAATTTGTGAAGTTTTTGCGACACTAGTTGATCGTAGATTGAATTTCCTAGCTAATGCATGTAAAGAATAAATTGATAGTTTAATACTATCCAGAGTGTTCTGGGTAAGGATTTCTGGGGAAGATTGAATTTCTTCTATTTCTAAATTATCTGGATTATTTGAATTACCTTTCTTGTCTATCTTGAATTCATCTAGAGCATCTTGAAAATTTTCTTCATCAAAGTTTTCTTCATCCATGTTTTCTTCATCAATGGGATACTTAGGATCTTCTTCGTCCATAGTTTCTATATCTATATTTTCATCGAAGGGATATTTTGAGTTTTCTTCATCCACTGTTTTTACATAGATAATTGCATCTTCTGAAGTAGAAGAATAATGTTCACTTTCCTCAATCTGAGGCTGTACAGGTTTTTTAGGTTCTTGATACTTGTCTTTTTCTGATTTCTTGTTTGGGTTTGTTTTAGTGAATCAAAATAATCTGAATCATCATTAGTATTGTCTTCATAATCAGAGTCTGTAGGATTTTGGTCAAGGTATACGTCGGAATCAGAGTCGGAATCATTTTTGTGTTCCGTTTGTTTTTGTTCCTTCATATTTATTTCTGGAGCATAAATTGTTTCCTTCCTTGGTCTACCTCTTGTTTTTTTGGCTGAGAGGATATATATTTCACATTTGTAAGTATAGTTTTCCTTGATCTACCACGCGGTCTCTTGACGGGAGGCTCAAATTGAGTAGTTTGTTCCATTAATTCTTCTTGTACCTTACCTTGACTTAAATTTTCCTCTTGTTTTTTCTGTTGTCCTCTAGTAGTCATGGTCCCCCATGGCACGTACTCGTATTTCTTTGCTAATGCAGGGCTTGAGAGAAGAGTTGTCATAAATAATAACTTTGAAGCTGAGAGTTTGAATGATTTAGCATATTTAAAAATATCTTTTTTAATTTCGCTTAAGGATTCTTCGCTTAGGAAATCGTGGAAAGTGTCTGGTAGTTCAGATTTAACAGCAATTGGTGATGTGTCACTAGAATAATTTGTATCATCTCTGTAGAGCCTAGAAAAAATTTTTTCTTCTTTCTGTTGAATTTCCTTCTTATTCTCTGTTAGTACATTTTTTGAATATGTGGAACTTGGACTTCCTTGATAAGTCATAAAAGTGTCAATATCATTAAATTTTTCCTCTTTATTGAAAATGGGATTTCTTGAAAGTGCGTTGAAGTGCGTTTTTGAAAGTCTGCGTTGACGTTCATTTTGCCTGCTTTGTAAATTACATCAAAATCGTATTCTGCGAGTATTAATCTCCAACGTGAAACTCGAGAACAAGGGTCCTTAGAATTCTAGAACTAAACCAGCGGTTTGTGATCAGTCACTAGAGTGAATTTTCTTCCATAAAGATAAGGACGAAAGTGTGTCACACAAAAAACTATTGCAAGTGCTTCTTTTTCATAAGTATCATATTTTCTCTCGGTTTCACTTAGGCTACGTGAAGCGTATGCTATCGGTCTATCCTTGCCTACTTTTCCTTGTGATAATATTCCTCCTATTGCAAAACCTGAGGCATCTGTTGTAAGTACAAAAGATTGAGAAACATCAGGTCGCTGTAAAAGTGGTTCTTCGCATAATTTTGCTTTTAAAATATCGAAAGCTGCTTGTTGTTTTTCAGTCCAAACGAAGGGATTGTACTTTTTTAAAAGTTGATTTAGAGGGCTGGAAATTTTTTTAAATCCGTCAATGAATCTGCTGTAGTATCCTGCTAACCCTAGAAATTGTTTTACATTTTTCTGTGTTTTTGAAATTGGGAATTCTTTTACGGCTATTATCTTCTTCGGATCTGGACGTACTCCCTTTCTATCAATTATATGGCCTAGACATCCTACTTCGGGACGCAGAAATTCGCATTTGTCTGGTTGTAAATTAAGATTTGCTTTTCGTTGTGCTAAATTATTAAATTTTGTTTCGTGTTCTTCTAAGGTATCAACATATATGACTGTGTCATCAAGATATACAAAGAGCTCTGTGCCCATTATTCCGGTCGTGGTCAAATCCATTAATCTTTGAAAAGTCGCGGGAGCTGATTTTATAACAAAAGGCATTCGGTCAAATTCGTAATGACCATGAGGTGTAGAAAATGCGGTTTTATGGTAATTCTTAAGATCCATTTTTATGTGGTGAAATCCTGTAGCTAAATCAAAAACTGAGAAATATCTCCTGGATCCAAGAAAATCGAGGATGTCATTTATATTTGGCAATGGATATGAATCGCCAATTGTTTTATCGTTTAATTTGCAAAAGTTGAGCACCATTCTCCATTTTAAATTACCCTTGGAGTCTGGTTTTTTAGGAACGATCCAAACGGGAGTGTTATAGGGCGATTGTGAAGGTTTTATAACTCCGTTTTCTAGTAATTCGTCTACTTGTCTACAATTGCATGTAGTTGGAATTGAGCGTTGTAGCACATTAGTTGCTTCAAGAGGTTCTCCTGGAATTTGGAATCTGTCTGCACTGTTGTTAATTAATCTTTCTACATGTCCATATTCGTCCTGATTTAAATAGTCTAACCGAAGAAGTTTTTTAAAACATTCTACTCTATCGTCACCTGTTATGTTATAAAATTTGCATGGATTGTCAAAGGAATTGTCAGTTTTTAGGAAATTGTTCAGGATTTTGCTAGATAATTCTTCGTCACTTAAGTTTTTAGATTTATTTGTTTTATTGACTGTTTGATTGAAATCTGGTTCTTAAAAATCTTCTAAATTGACTGTTGGGATTGAAATTGTTACTGGTGTTTCATTAGTGTTGGCAATTTTCAAATATGCCTTTCCTTCGCGGTTCCTTACGATTGCATCTCCTGTATAATTTCCTTCTCCGACGTGTAATCGTGGAATTATCTCCCTTCACGTTTTTCTGGATTTCCAATTGGGACATAAAAAGTTGTTACTGTTCGAGCAGGGATAGTTAATGTTTGTGTAGATGCAAAAGGATAAAAATTATTTTTTATTTCTAGACATGTCGATGTGTAACTTATATTGACTTGGTTATCCCGGAAAAATTCTGATCCTAATACTCCATCTTCTTCGACTGGAACTTCGTTAGGAATAATGTTGAATATTGTTGGGTATCCTGGAATGTTTATTTGTACTTGGTCTAGTGTCTAGAGTGGCAAATCATTTATTCCTATAAGTCTTAACACGGTTTCTTCATTTACTGGAACGTTAGAGTCTACAGCATTTTGTTTTATTAAATTTCGACCAGCACCGGTGTCGATCATCATACGAGCCGGGTTTATTAACCTGGCTCGGGTTAATAAATTCAGCTGATATCCTAATCGATGGAATCGTACTAGATTTTGAAATATTAATTCTTGTAGTTAATTGATCGTTAGGAGTGGATGCTTCTGGTACCTTATTTACACTTTCTTCAGTGCACCCGGACTGGAGAGAGCATTAGAGTTTTCCGGTTGCTGTGTTTGTTTTTGTTCTTGGTTTTGATTCTGTGGTCTAATTTTACAATCTCTTAAAGTATGACCCGGTTTTTTTAAAATAACGGCAAATGGTTTCTGAATCAGGGGAATATTGTTGATTGTTGTTTTGTTCGTTTCTGTTATCATATCGTCCATTTTGATTTTGAAATTGTCTTGAGTTAGAATTTCTGAATTGTCCTGAAGTACCTTGTCTGTTATTATTGCAATTGTTATTTCTATTGTTTGAGGAGTTGTTGTTATAATTATTGTTTCGATAATTATTGTTGTACGAGTAGTTGTCTCTACTTCTAGGAAAGTTATCATTATAGTTGTTGTAATTGCTATTTCTGTTTCTTGCAAAATTGTTATTGTTATTTTAATTGTCATTTCTGTTTCTTGTGAATTTATTATCAGGATAATTGTTATTTCTGTTTCTCGTAAAGTTATTGTTACTGTTATTTCTTGTCTTTGAAAATTACTATTATTGTTTTGTGGTTGATTTTGCCTGAAAGAATTTGACTGCTGTTTATTGGAAACTGCTTCTTGAGCTTGAATTAAATGATAGCAATTTTCAGTAGTGTGACCTAATATTTTTCAAACAAGACATGTTACTTATTATTCTGGGCTACATTGAATCTACTCGTTATTATTATTTCCCTTACTGGTTGCGTTATCGTCTTTAGAATAATCTGCGGATTTATTTTTACGCAAAGAGGAACAGGCTTCTAACTTTTTTTCAACGTCAATTGTGTCGTTGACAATCTCCCTAAAGGTTGCTTTTTTCTTTACACGAATTTCTAGTTCAGAGCGTAATCCGCGAATAAAACATCTAATTACATCTTTTTCTAGGTTTGTTCTAAAGTTAGCTTCAACTTCTCCGTTGTTGCTAATCCTATGGGCATCTTCGATAGTGTCAGCAATTTCTTTAATCCTGTCTGCATAAGAGGGAACATTTTCCTTTTCCCACATGTATGTGTTTCCTAACTCTCCTTGTAGCTGATCTTTTAGCAGGGGCATACACTCTTTTTAATTTTTCGATTAATTCTTCGACCATGGCATAAGTGGAACCGTAAATGCACTTTCTTGCTTCTCCTGATAATTTTCCTCTTAATAATCTGGCTAAATTTTCTTGAGCACCAGCTGTCGGCAGCATTGCCTTGGCTTCTAAACATCCTTCAATAAAATGTGATAAGGGAACGTTACTACCATCGTACATGGGAACTACTTCCATGGCGTCGCGTAAAGATACTTGTTGATTAGTTGGCAGGGCCATTTCGTTATTGTTTTCTGGATTGATTTGTCCTAATTGATCGTTAGCGTTATTAACCGCGTTTCCGTTACCGGTTTGTTCTAATTATTCTTCACTTATATCGTCGTCACTATCGTTATTATTTCTTAATAAATCGCGCTCCAAAGAACTGTTTAAGGTTTTTGTTAAAGTTTAATCTTCAATCTGAGATCTAGTTATTACCGTAGAACTAAGTAAATCAGAATCTTCAATACCAGTGATAGTGTCTTCACCTACTAATGTTTTATCTTGACTTGTTAATCCAGAAATAATGCTTGAATCAGGGTTGATGCTTGACTCGTACCAGTTGCTAGAATCAGATGAATTGCTTATTCTGGAAGCTTCTTCGAGTATATTTTGATAGGGAATTAAAGTTTTTTTTAAAGAAGTGTCTAATGGCAGAAATGTTTTATTTGTTGAGTTTTCACAAAACGGTGAATTAGGGTTCTCGATGACTAAGTTTTCCTTATTTTATTGGACGGTTCTTTTTGTTTTGCAGGGACATTCCTGGTTATTTTTAACAATTTCTGCGAGTTCAGAATTCTTCTTAGTTTGGCTCCGCGTAACAGGGTTATCCTTGTTTTGGGGTTTCCCTGAGTCGCTCGTGTTAGGGTTCGACATATGTCATAAAATAACAAGTGTCAAATACGTTCATGGACATAAGATTGAACATTAAAAGTTTCAATTACAGTACAACAAATGGAATAAATAGTTCAGTGTGTTGTAATAAATCAAATATGTCACAAAATATTCAATGATTAATATAAAACTGTTTTCAGGGGGATTCTTATCTCAATGTTCAATGATAGATTTCAAATAGTAAACCTTCTTAAATTCTATAATCTTTGCTCACCAAATTCCATGTGCCTTTTTTGTTTGTAAAGTTAATTTATTTTTTTATCTAGAATGTTTTTATAAAAAAGATGACGATTGACCCCTATTATCAAGCAGAAATCTTTCGGATGATGGATTAATCAAGTTAGGCTCAAGCTCAAACCCTTGATTAATCTGAGCTACCCTTCAAGCATGGAAAGAACAATAGTGGGTATTACGTGAAAAATTAATCAAGTTAGGCTCAAGCACAAACACCCCTGAGTGATTTCGTAATACTTTTATTATTTCTTCTTCTGCTTTTAGAAGTATCGGAAAGATTTCAACACTTTTATATGACAATTGATCCCTATCATGAAGCAGGAATCTCTCTGACGATGGATTAATCAAATGAGGCTCAAGCACAAACCTTTGATTAATCTGAGCTACCTTTCAAGGATGAAAAGAACAATAATAGATATTACGTGTAAAATTAATCAAGTTAAGCTCAAGCACAAACCCCTGATTAATTTCGTAAGACTTTTATTATTGCTTCCTCTGCCTTTAGAGGTATCGGAGAGATTCCAACACTTTAACTGAATTTTGATGTTTTCTTTTACTAAAAAAATTTACTGACTTTTGGTTTCCAGCGGATGCACCAAAGAAAGGTGGTATGTTACGTCAGAACGCATCAAAGCCTCTTGTCTTATTAAGTTCCTCAATTTAGATATAGATCCTGGGATCCTAGCTCTGGGGTGAGGCAAAAGTCAGTAAGGGTGGTTCAAAATACAGTAAACAATATTTATTATGAAAAGACAAGGATTGAATAGTTCCTCGATTTATTTGGCATCATGGAATCAGGTAGACATCTACTGCCCTTACGTCAAGTGATCACCTTAAACAAGGATCGACTTGTAAGCAAATAGGTCTAAGTAGATTTGTACATATAATAGCCAGTCGTTGGAGCCTTACCGGAAATTATTAGAAATTGAACTTGAAGATTAAGTAAGGGTTGTCCTCAGGTTGAAGTTGGAAGTCGATCAGAATCTAAGTCCAGGCTCGGACTCAGGTAGCAAACATAAGGTAGATGAGAGTTGGATCCACAAATTGTAATTAGACTGGTTGTGCAAGGTTAGACTCACGAGTAGAGGTTTTACTTGTAGACTTGTAGGTACCGCACTGGTGAAAGTACTTTGTCGTTGAACTTCGAAGAAACCTGAACTGGGTTCTTAATTCCGGAGATGGAGACCCACGGACTGATGCACTAGATTCCGAATTGTTGAACTGAAGAAAACTGAACTGGACTGCCGAAATGCTTGAGGCCTTTCACTTTTTATAAAGCTAAAATGAGGACGACACGCAATCGATTCTTTCGGTTGGTCATACTCGGTTCGTCATAAGTGATACAAGTCGGTTTGACCTACTTCTGTGGGTCAGGCGTATGGCTGACCGTTTTTACTTGATCTACTGATTGCCTTGAAGGTAATCGTTGCGGAATATGGTAATAGATTTTGTAAACTCGATAGATATCGTAGCTAGACTTGGTAACTTTCCAAATTTATCTATTTTACCAAGTCACTCGATAGATGACGTCGCGGGACGTGACAAAAGATAAATTTTATAAAAATTTACGTTTATATCACAAAAAGTTTTTGAATTTTGGGAACTTAACAATATTATAAGAACTAAAATTCTTATTGACGAGACGAATCAGTTGACTTATTATTAATTTTTTTAAAAATAACCTTATGAGGAAGGAAAGTGGTAATAAAATGAACACAATTAAGATACACCCTAACATATTAGTAAATGCTTGGCAGCGGTTTTTTAAGTTTCAGAAATGCTTTAACTCTGTTAATATTTGTCTGATTGAAAAGTGTCATAAAGATAATTTGTAGAGTTTTTTGAGTACTATCAAGAGCTGAGATTATAATTTCGGAGTTTTTCTAAAAATGTTTTTCAAAACTTGTGAAAATGTTCCAACTTTTCGAGTTTTTGTCGAATATAGCTAGCTAAGAACCTTTCCTTTGTTTTTGCACATTAAAAACACTTTCAAGAGTTTATTTTGTCTACAGATTAGGACGACAACACCAGATATATAGAAAAGATCACGAAAACCTTTTTTTCGAATTCAGGTCTCAAATCGTGGAGGTTCGTTGAAGAAAAGGGGAAGAGAGTAAATATTACACAACATTTTTGTGTAGATATGATGAGAGTTCATGAGAAGGTAAAAATTTTGACCCTCTTGGTTCTATTTAGGCCCTACTCTAACGCTCTTGGTACTATTCAAACCTACCCTAAATTGAATTTTCACTACCAAAATGTTCGAATTTAAGACCCTAATTTGATGCTCTTGAACCTCTGGTGCGTTCCCAAGTCGAGATTTAGGCCCTACTTTGAATCTGTACTTTTATCCGATTGAAGCTTTTTATAGCTCATTTGAGCGGCTGAAAGTAAAAACTGGACAATAAAAGTTTGTGAGTCAAAATGGAACATAAATCTTCCGAGTAAAAACAGAACAAAACTTCTTTAGAGTAAAAATGCAACAAACTAATTCTCCGAGTAAAAACGAAACAAACGAGCGCACGGCTGGTGGG
>JBAGKK010481613.1:0-24707 GCA_037177015.1 Euceroptres primus
AAAAAAGGTGCATCCTAAAGCTTGATCATTTTTTTTATCTTAAAGTTCGATTCTTTCTCTTTAAAAAAAGATGCATCCTAAAGGATTGGATCTTTTTTTTTTAAAAAAAAGAATAGAACTTTAAGATTAAAAAAAAAGATGAAGCTTTAGGTTACAAAAAAAGGTGCATCCTAAAACTTGATCATTTTTTTTATCTTAAAGTTCGATTCTTTCTCTTTAAAAAGAGATGCATCCTAAAATTTGATCATTTTTTTTTTATCTTAAAGGTCGATTCTTTCTCTTTAAACAAAAAGTGCATTTTAAAGGATTGGATCTTTTTTTAAAGAGAAAGAATCGAACTTTAAGACTAAAAAAAGAGATCAAGCTTTAGGTTACAAAAAAAGGTGCATCCTAAAACTTGATCAGTTTTTTTTATCTTAAAGTTCGATTCTTTCTCTTTAAAAAAAGATGCATCCTAAAGGATTGGATCTTTTTTTTTAAAAAAAAAGAATAGAACTTTAAGATTAAAAAAAAAGATCAAGCTTTAGGTTACAAAAAAAGGTGCATCCTAAAACTTGATCTTTTTTTTTTATCTTAAAGTTCGATTCTTTCTCTTTAAAAAAAAAATGCATCCTAAAGGATTGAATCTTTTTTTAAAGAGAAAGAATCGAACTTTAAGATTAAAAAAAATATCAAGCTTAAGGTTACAAAAAAAGATGCATCCTAAAGCTTGATCATTTTTTTTTATCTTAAAATTCGATTCTTTCTCTTTAAAAAAAGATGCATCCTAAAGCTTGATCATTTTTTTTTAATCTTAAAGTTCGTTTTTTTCTCTTTAAAAAAAGATGCATCTTAAAGGATTGGATCTTTTTTCAAAGAGAAAGAATAAAACTTTAAGATTAAAAAAAAAGATAAAGCTTCAGGTTACAAAAAAGGTGCATCCTAAAGCTTGATCATTTTTTTTATCTTAAAGTTCGATTCTTTCTCTTTAAAAAGAGATGCATCCTAAAATTTGATCATTTTTCTTTATCTTAAAGTTCGATTCTTTCTCTTTAAAAAAAAAATGCATCCTAAAGGATTGGATCTTTTTTTAAAGAGAAAGAATCGAACTTTAAGACTAAAAAAAGAGATCAAGCTTTAGGTTACAAAAAAAGGTGCATCCTAAAGCTTGATCATTTTTTTTATCTTAAAGTTCGATTCTTTCTCTTTAAAAAAAGATGCATCCTAAAGCCTGATCATTTTTTTTTATCTTAAAGTTCGATTCTTTCTCTTTAAAAAAAAAGATGCGTCCTAAAGGATTAGATCTTTTTTTAAAGAGAAAGAATCGAACTTTAAGATTAAAAAAGAAGATAAAATTTTAGGTTACAAAAAAAGGTGCATCCTAAAGCTTGATCATTTTTTAAATCTTTTTTTAAAGAGAAAGAATCGAACTTGAAGATTAAAAAAAAAAGATAAAGCTTTAGGTTACAAAAAAAGGTGCATCCTAAAGGTTGATCATTTTTTAAATCCTAAAGTTCGATTCTTTCTCTTTAAAAAAAGATGCATCCTAAAGCTTGATCATTTTTTTTATCTTAAAGTTCGATTTTTTCTCTTTAAAAAAAGATCCAGTGCTTTAGGATGCATCTTTTTTTGTAGATGTATCTTTTATTTTGTAGGTGCATTTTTTTTATAGGTGCATCTTTTTTTGTAGATGCATCTTTTTTTGTAGGGGCATCTTTATTTGTAGGTGCATCTTTTTTTGTAGGTCCCTCTTTTTTGTAGGTGCATCTTTTTTTGTAGGCACTCTTGTCAAAAAAAACATTAAAATCCCATAAAAATACACAGAAAAAACGAAAGTTCAAGATGAACCAACAAAAGTTAAAAATGACCTACAATAAAAATGAACTATAAGATCCTGATGTGGTTTAAAATGAACCGCAGAATTAACATCAACATCATTTTTTTAATGTTCGAACCGAACTTTGAACCGAAACAGAGTCTTTTACAGGTTCATTTTTGTTGCAGAACATTTTGAACATCTTCCTGGCTCATTTTGAACTCACGTTTTCTATGTTAAAAATTGTTCGTCCTTGTGTTTGGAACTTTTAGTTGGTCGTCCATGAATTCAAAAATATTTACCCGAGAATCGATTTTTTGGATTTTGGGGTTACTAATTTAATTTAACGACCTATCCTTGACCTTCCAAGCTTCAATAACAGTATTATCTGGTATCATAAAGGCAGATAACATTATTTAAAATACTTGACCCGAAATTGAAAATCCGTTACTTATTTACGGAACACAACTTTTTATTTTGCTTCCTTCCTTGAGCAAGCGTCGTCGATCCACTGCTTGATTATTTCGCCATCCGTTCGAAGAATTTTAATGCATAAATGTTATTTTCCAAGAAATGAAATAGAGGTTAAATTTGTCCCTTCCGTTAATTTGTCACTGCTCCATTTTCGTCGATGTCTTCAACCTTCCAATGACAGTATTTTCTCCCGCTTTTTACTTCCAAGTTAAAAATATTTATTCAAACTTTTTTTTTTAAAGTTTGGCACATTTTTTTAAGTTCGCAAATATTTTTAAAAAATATTTCGCTAAGGCAAAGGAACCAAATCCAGATACTGGATCACTATTTTTTTTTGCGGTTAATAAAACTAATTATATAATAAATTTTCGGCAGTGTCTAGTATTACGGAAGTTTCTGTACAACGAGTACACAACGTAGTATGGGTCGAGGCTATTGTTACGGAATTTTCCGTAATCAGAGCCGGTTTCCCCGGATTTGGTTCCTTTGCCTTATTTTTATTAAATTTAAATTTCCTTGAATAATTTAAAAGCTTCACAGCAGGTGAAATTGCTAATTAATAAAAATTTTCTTCTCGCGCCATTTTCTCGTTATAAATGCAAATAGTATCTCCATGTGCAATGACCTTGAATCTAGAGGAACATAAACTAGCGAAAGTATCGTCGACGTTCGTCACTCTGATACAATTTAATGCACTGGTACTTCAGCACGTTCTTTTATTATCTTTTTGCTCGTTAGTTTCCCTGATTCAAATCTTTGCTTATAATTTCCTAGATGCTCCAGATCTGCCAGTTTCTTCCCAGTTGGAAGTACACATATTTAATGCTAGGAACAAGTTAACTGTAAATTGAAATTAAAAAAAATTTACTCCGAGCCTTAAAGTGGATTTGCTATATTTAGAAATCTACTTTCAATTTGAATTTACTTATTTTTCATGACTTGTCAATTTTTGAATCTTCTATTAAAATTTTACTACAATCATACTACACTACTAACAATAATTTAATAATAATAATAATAATAATAATAATAGATCTCCATTTTTAAATTATGATGTATAATCGTATTCATTGGAACGAAGACTTAGATTTTTTTATCCGATGAGTGAATTCGACATTGGCTAAATGCCAAAATGACTTGGGGAAAAAGTTTATTCTTGTGGCGCGAAAAACATCGACGAGGTTTGAATTCATTTCAAGAGGTTATTGTACCAATCAAAAAAAAATTTAATTTACATAAATAAATAACTTTAATTTTTATGGACAGTTATCAGTTTCATTTAGATATTGCCTTAACAAAATTTTAGATATATTTTAGTAAAGAAAAGGAAGTTTTCGTTGTAAAATGAATGTTTATTATAGGCCGTGAGTCTCCTAGGTATAACGGGTGACTCTAAATATTTCACTCTGACTAAAAAGAAATGTCTTACTTAACAACAAAGTTTAAACTTTTTTTTGTCTAACTTTTCAGTGATACCATTTCTTTTAAGATTTTCAAATTTATTAAAAAAAAGGTCATAAATCAATGTAATGACTAACTAAAAATAATGTCCAGTAGGTTAGGGTAAGAAAAAAATTGTTTATAATGTTATAAACAAAATCTTGAACAAAAATGATTTTTTAGTAATTCGCCATGATTAGCTATTTTAAATCCAAATAGTTTGTATGAAACATGGCAGATAATATAATAATATAATAATAATAATAATAATAGTTTATAATATTGGATGGTAAATTTGGCTTTAGGTACCATCCAATATTATAAACTATTATTTTCATCGAGGGTCAATATAATCTCCCACTTATTATTATGAATAATAATAATAATAAAATAATAATAATGTACACTTACAATTAGTTAAGAATAGCTGCTGTTTACCAATTATTTAAACAATTTTTATAAACAAATGCACGCTTTAACCATTTTATATGAATATTAATTAGCTATTAATTCTTTAAACAAAAATCTGCAAAAGAATTAAGCCTATTCATGAAAAAATGGTGAAAATGTGCATTTGTTTATAAAAATTGTTTCTATAATTAACAGTTATTATTATAATAAAATATGGCAGCAAGGAGTCTTTGCAAAACATTTCGAGTTGATTCCGCAAAAAAAAAGAAGCTTATTCATGAAAAAATGGTGAAAATGTGTATTTGTTTATAAAAATTGTTTGTATAATTACCAGTTTTTGACACTATGACAAAAACGATAGTAAGGAGTCCCTGGAAAGTCATTTCCAGTTCATTCCGCAAAAAATTAGGCTTATTCAGGAAAAAATTGTGAAAATGTACGTTTGTTTATAAAAATTGTATAATTAACATTTTTTGTCACTATGACAAAAATGATAGCAAGGAGTCCCTGGAAAGTTATTTTCAGTTCATTTTGCAAAAAAATTAGGCCTATTCATGAAAAAAGTATTAAAATGTGCATTTGTTTATAAAAATTGTTTCTATAATTAACAATCATTATTATGAAAAATATGGCAGCAAGGAGTCTTTGCAAAACATTTCGAGTTGATTCCAAAAAAAAAATGAAACCTATTCATGAAAAAATGGCGAAAACGTGCATTTGTTTATAAAAATTGTTTCTATAATTAACAATTATTATTATGAAAAATATGGCAGCAAGGAGTCTTTGCAAAACATTTCGAGTTGATTTCGCAAAAAAAAAATGAAGCTTATTCATGAAAAAATGGTGAAAATGTGCATTTGTTTATAAAAATTGTTTCTATAATTAACAATCATTATTATGAAAAATATGGCAGCAAGGAGTCTTTGCAAAACATTTCGAGTTGATTCCAAAAAAAAAATGAAACCTATTCATGAAAAAATGGCGAAAACGTGCATTTGTTTATAAAAATTGTTTCTATAATTAACAATTATTATTATGAAAAATATGGCATTAAGGAGTCTTTGCAAAACATTTCGAGTTGATTTCGCAAAAAAAAATGAAGCTTATTCATGAAAAAATGGTGAAAATGTGCATTTGTTTATAAAAATTGTTTGTATAATTACCAGTTTTTGCCACTATGACAAAAACGATAGTAAGGAGTCCCTGGAAAGTCATTTCCAGTTCATTCTGCAAAAAATTAGGCTTATTCATGAAAAAATTGTGAAAATGTACATTTGTTTATAAAAAACGTTTCTGTAATTAACAATTATTGTGATTATGAAAAATATGGCAGCAAGGAGTCTGCCAAAACATTTCGAGTTGATTCCGCAACAAAAATGAAGTCTATTCATGAAAAAATTGTGAAAATGTGCATTTGTTTACAAAAATTGTTTAGATAATTAACAGTTTTTGTCACTCTGAAAAATATGATTGCAAGAAGTTCCTTAAAAGACATTTCTAGTTCATTCCCCCCAAAAAAATGAAGCCTAAGTGTGAGACAATTGTGAAAATGTGCATTTGTTTATAAAATTGTTTAAATTAACAGTTTTTGTCACTATAAAAACTATGGCCGCAAGAAGTCCCTGAAGTCGCTTCTAGTTCATTCTGCAAAAAAAAATTAGGCCTACTCATGAAAAAATTATTAAAATGTGCATTTGTTTATAAAAATTGTTTAAATAATTGGTAAACAGCAGCTACTCTTAACTAATTGTAAGCGCACATTATTATCTGTCATATTTCATACAAAATCTATGGATTTAAAATAGCTAATTATTGCGAATCACGAAAAAATGACTGCTGTTCAATAGTTTGTTTATAAATTATAAACAATTCTTTTTCTCACTCTAACCTACTGGAAATTATTTTTAGTTAGTTACATTGATTGATGAACTTTTTTAATAAATTTGAAAATTATTTTTAGTTGGTTACATTGATTGATGAACTTTTTTAATAAATTTGAAAATCTTGAAAGAAATGGTATCACTGAAAAGTTAGATAAAAAAAAGTTTAACTTGTTAAATAACAAATTTTTGTACAGTCAGAGTGAAATATTCGCAGTCACCCGTTATACCTGGTAGACTTACACAGTAATTTCTAAAAAAAAAAAAAAAAAAAAAAAAATCAAAATACGTTAAGAATTATACTCGGTCGATTTTTGTCAAAAAAAGGTGCTTTTTTCCCACCCTGCGCCGCCTACTTTGTCCCCTGCGCTCCGCCGAGCTCCGCCAATAAGTTTTTGTTGTAAAATTAATTTTCATTATATTAAAAACGTTAATGGTATAATAATAATAATGATTATTATTATAGAAAGATCTTAACTTTTGTTTCTTTACTGTTCAAATTATTTTCATTTATTTCTGATAATAATAATAATAATAATAATAATAATAAGTTCTTAAAAAATATTTCTAAAATTACTTTTTTAAAACTACATCTGCAGAGTATATGAAAAATTCATGTTAAATTCAATAAAAAGTGAATAGTTGAAAACTAATTTTTTAATTCCCACCAATGATGTTTGCGATGCAGTGATCGCGGCCGAATAAAAGAGAAAATGAAATCGCAGACGAATGTAAAATGCGTTTCGTAAATTTCGAATGATCGCATTTAAGAAGGTTCTTTTATCCTATGAGCTTTTATCTTTTATATTCCAAAGAGACGAGACTTGGTCTTATAAATCGTCTCTGTCGTAAAAGCGTAAACAAATTCGTCGTAAAACGAAATAGAATGAACAAAAAGGGTAAAATTTAAAATATTCAATAGTGTCTGCTATAAAATCAAGCCTCGCTTCTTTTAACCTTGCGAATGTTAAACTGCCAAAAGTTATTCTTATTCGAAAAATAAAATTAAAAAATAATAAAATGAAATAACTAAAATATATTAAAATTTTCCTTATTTGATACTGATATTTACAAAATTTGTTTCTCTAAACAAAAAATAAATAAAATAATTAAAATAAAGTAAATAAAATAAATAAAATAAATAAATAAAATAAATAAAATAAATAAAATAAATAAAAATCACCATAAAATGGGGATAAGCGTGACAGAACCGGTAAAGCGGGCCACCAAAAATCTGATATTTCATGACTTAATATTTCTTTTTTCTGGATAAAAAAAGGCGTCCCGCTTTGCCATATATGTCCCACTTAGCTCCGTGTGGCAGCAGTAAAAAATTTGTTTAAAAATGTTTTAAACAAATTACTTTTCCTGAAGATGAGAAACGGATTCCCAGGAAGTGTAGGCACTTACTCGACAATAAAAGTTGAATTGTACTGTCACTTGTTTACTCAGAGAAAATGTCGAGACAGGAGTTTAATGTACGCGAGAACCACTTCTCACTTTCGTGTAAAAGCGCACTAGAATTACAATGGAGTGCCAAGACGATGCGAAGAAAGGTAAGATTCGTCCCGCAATTGGCGTTAATGTACGTTAATTACAAGGTTGCACTCTTTGTTCAAGATCGAAAGTGCAGGAAGTTGCCGAGTTTTTGTCGACTTCAATGCCATTGAACTTGTCGTAAAAACGACAATTTTATTGTCCTCGGTACAAACAATGGATAAAGTTTATCGAGATGCGAGAAATGAAAACTGGGGAAGAGATTCTACCGATTTAATTAAATCTCCTTAAAAAAAGAAACTGATTCAGACTTTCTTTTGTAGGTGTTAAGTTACTGTTGTGATTTAAGTATTTACGGGCGCCGAGTATTTTGTTCCCTTTGCTCCGCCGAGCTCCGCCAAGTTCCGCCAAGCTCCGCCGAGCTCCGCCGCCTTTACTTAGATTTCAGTTCGTTTTTTTTAAATCTTGAAAAATTCGAAAAACTCTGGGAAAACAGGAAGCAACAGGATAACGCCACCAGATTGCTAACATGAAAATCATCATAATGAACTTTTTACGATGCTCTCACAATTCTGAAAGAAGAACTGCATTCGGAGAAATCTGATTGACTCCTGGTATTTTTTTTCAGGAGTGCGACCTTGCGGTGACTCAGGGCCATTAACCGAGAATCGTGGAGTGAGTGAGTGCGTCTAAAATTAACGCCACTCGGATTCCGTCTCGGGATAACTGACGTCACAATTCCAGAATGCTTTACGCGACACAAAAGGTTGTAAGAAACGAGAACGGTCCTACCTAATTCGGAGATGTCAAGATTCAAAAATTGGGCGCCTTCGAAGTCACTTTTTATCTTTTTTTAAACAGCCAGTTTTAGGGATTAATTATTTAATTAATTTAATTAATTTATTAATTCATTAAATTATTTTAGGAGATTATGCTGATTAATTTCTCGAATTTTTCAAAGCCTTTTTTAGAAGTTAAAAACAGGCTCAGTGCGAAGGATGCTGGATGCTAAATTGGGCCAGTTTTAGGGAATTAATTATTTAATTAATTTTATTTAATTATTTTATTTAATAATTAATTTAATTATGTTAGGAAATTATGCTGATTAATTCCTCGAATTTTTCAAAGCCTTTTTTAGAAGTTAAAAACAGGCTGAGTGTGAAGGATGCTGGATACTAAATTGCGCTCCATCAAAATTATAGCACAGAGAGGCGAATTAAAAAAAAATTGTAGGTGGATTGTGAAAAAGGAAATAACTATTGGAATATACACAAGACATAATTTTATAAATTGACTACATTTGGACAGTAATAACTCGCATCTTCATTACGATTCAAAATTATGAGGCAATTTACAAAATTAATTTTCTGTGACTTTCCGTAACTAACAAAATTCCCACTATTTTTTTCTGATTTCTGGGTTTTCCTTGACGTTTACAAAATTTATCATCATAATTAACTTATCATTAATGGGTATTTCACTACAAAACGACTATTTAATGTTCTTCCACTAATTAGGAAGCTTTACTCACTCCAAGCTTCACTTTAGGATTTAAATGACTCGACAGTTCTGAATCATTATTTATTTTCGAATTCATTGCTGGCTAATTATCATTTCATAAATCGAACCGGAAATTTACTGTCATCATTATCACTATTAGTCTTATTTAAATCTAGTTTCATTACTCATTGAAAAATAGATTAAATTTAAGAGATGTTATTGTTTTAATAAAATAATTGAAGCGTGACATAACAGCAAAAATGCTCTTATTTCTAAGGTTTATTTCATAAGTATGGTAATATTTCACGGATTATATTTCTTCATTTCGAAATTCTAAATTAGGCTTGCCTTTCCCGTGCAGTTTCACCACCTAATTAACGAAATTCATTTAAAAAATACTACTCATTCGACACGGCATTTCATAAGTTTTCCAATGATTTATTAAAAAAGCATCTTCAATTTCAAAAGAAATATCCATCAATGACAAATTTGTTTTCGAACAATTAATATAGTTTTCTACGATTATAACAGAGCAAGAAGGATTTCAAGTATAAAAAATTAATGAAGAAGAAAAATTGAATTTTACCAGAAATTTTGGGTACCGATTGTTTTGAACCAAAAAAGTTCAAAAATAATCTGCAATAAAAGCGAACTACAACTCTGATTTGATTCAAAATGAATCAAAAAGACGGTTCAAAATGAACAAAAAGGGCTGTTCAAATTGAATAGAAAAGGCGGTTCAAAATGAGCCAAAAATTCGGTTCAAAATGAACCGAAAAGACGGTTCAAAATGAACCGAAAAGACGGTTCAAAATTAGCCGAAAAGACGGTTCAAAAGAAGCCAAAAAGACGGTTCAAAATGAGCCAAAAAGACGGTTCAAAATAAACCGAAAAGACGGTTCAAAATGAGCCATAAGGCGGTTCAAAATGAACTAAAAAGACGGAACAAAATGAACTAAAAAGACAGTTCAAAATGAACTAAAAAGACAGTTCAAAATGAACCATAAAGACGGTTCAAAGTGAACCATGAAGACGGTTCAAAATGAAACATAAAAACGGTTCAAAATGAACCATAAAGACGGTTCATAATGAACCATAAAAACAGTTCAAATGAACCATAAAAAAGGTTCAAAGTGAGTCAAAAAACTGTTCAAAATGAACCAAAAAGGGGGTTCAAAGTGTATTAAAAAGGCGGTTCAAAATGAACTAAAAAGATGGTTCAAAGTGAACTAAAAAGATGGTTCGAATTAACCAAAAAGACGATTCAAAAACAACCAAAAATACTGTTCAAAATGAATCAAAAAGGTGGTTCAAAATGACCCAAAAAGATGGTTCAAAATGAACCGAAAAGACAGTTCAAAATGAGCCAAAAACGAAGGTTTAAAATAAACCGAAAAGACGGTTCAAAATTAACTAAAAAGACGGTTCAAAATTAACTATAAAGACGGTTCAAAATGAACCGAAAAGGCGATTCAAAATTAACCGAAAAGGCGATTCAAAATGAGTAAAAAAGACGGTTTAAAATTAACCAAAAAGACGGTTCAAAATTAACCATAAAGACGGTTCAAAATAAACCGAAAAAGCGATTCAAGATGAGTTAAAAAGACGGTTCAAAATAAACCAAAAAGTTGGTACAAAATGAACCAAAAAGACGGTTCAAAATTAACCAAAAAGACGGTTCAAAATGAACTAAGAAGGCGGTTCAAAATGAACTAAGAAGGCGGTTCAAAGTGAACTAAAAAAACGGTTAAAAATGAACTAAAAAGACAGTTAAAAATGAATCATAATGACGGTTCGAAAAGAACTAAAAAGATGGTTCAAAATGAACTTAAAAAACGGTTCAAAATGAACCGAAAAGGCGGTTCAAAATGAGTAAAAAAAACTGTTCAAAATGAACCAAAAAGGGGGTCCAAAATGAACCAAACAGACCATGCGACATGAACCAAAAAGACAGTTCAAAGTGTACTAAAAAGATGACTCAAAATGAACTGAAAAGACGGCTCAAAGTGAACTAAAAAACGGTCGAAAATGAACTAAAAAGACAGTTTAAAATGAACTAAAAAGACAGTTCAAAATGAACCATAAAGACGGTTCAACATGAATCGAAAAACGAATCAATGTGAATTGAAAAACTGTTCATTATGAGCCAATAACGGATTTATTTTGAACCGAACCAGGATCGTGTGTTGGTTTACATTGAACCGTTCTTTGGTTCATTTTAAACCAAATTAGGATCTTAGGGTGGTTCATTTTGGCTGCCGATCATTTTCAACCAAAAAAGTTCAAAATGATCTGCAATAAAAATGAACCATCATAAAAGACCCTGATCTGATTCCAAATTAATCCGATACTGGTTTATATTGAACCATTTTTCGGTTAATTTGGTTCCAAATCAGGGTCTTATGGTAGTTCATTTTTGTTGCAGGTCGTTTTGAACTTTTTTGCTTGAAAATGAGTTCATTATGAGCCACTATCAGATTCATTTTGAACCAAATTAGGGCCTTAGGGTAGTTCATTTTGGTTGCCGATCATTTTCAACCAAAAAAGTTCAAAATGACCTCCAACCAAAAAAAAAAGTACCATAAGACCCTGATCGGATTCCAAATGAACCCAATATTGGTTCTTATTGAACCATTTTTCGGTTAATTATGTACCAAATCAAGGTTTTCACAGAATTTATTTTTTTTTGCAGATAATTTTGAACTTTTTTGGCTCTAAATGATCGGTAACCAAAATGAATTACCCTAATGATTCGGTTCAAAATGAACCGACGAACAGAATTAGATGGACTTTATGTATAAAAACTTAATGAAGAAAAATGATTGAATTTTAACAGAAATTTTGGTTAACGATCGTTTTGAATCAAAAAAGTTCAAAATATTCTGCAGCAAAAAATGAACTATACTATAATTCTGATTTGATTTAAGATGAACCGAAAAGACGGTTCAGAATGAAATAAAAAAAAACGGTTCAAAATGAACTAAAAAGACAGTTAAAAATGAACCAAAAAGGCGGTTCAAAATGAACTAAAAAGACGGTTCGAAATGAACTAAAAAACGGTTCAAAATGAACCAAAAAGGTGGTTCAAAATGAACCAAAAAGGTGGTTCAAAATGAAATAAAAAGACAGTTCAAAATGAACCAAAAAGGCGGTTGAAAATGAACTAAAAAGACGGTTCATAATGAACCAAAAAGGCGGTTCAAAACGAACCAAAGACGGTTCATAATGAACTAAAAGAGCGGTTCAAAATGAACCAAAAAGACGGTTCAAAATGAACCATAAAGAAGGTTCCAACATGAGCTGAAGAAACGGATCAATGTGGATTGAAAAACTGTTCATTATGAGCCAATATCGGATTCATTTTGAACAGAATCAGGATCGTGTATTGGTTCACATTAAACCGTTCGTCAGTTTATTTTGAACCGTTCTTCGGTTCACTTTGAACCGTTCTTCGGTTCACTTTGAACCGTTCTTCGGTTCACTTTGAACCGTTCTTCGGTTCATTTTGAACCGAATTAGGACCTTAGAGTAGTTCATTTTAAACCAAATTAGGTCCTAGGTTAGTTCATTTTGAACCAAATCAAGGCCTTAGGGTAGTTCATTTCGGTTGCCGATCATTTTCAACCAAAAAGGTTCAAAACGACCTGCAACAAAAATAAAGTACCATAATACCCTGTCCTGATGCAAAATGAATCCGATATTGGCTCATCTTGAACCATTTTTCGATTCATTTTGTACCAAATCAAGGTTTTCACAGAATTCATTTCTTTTGCAGACAATTTTGAACTTTTTTGGCTCCAAATGATCGGTAACTAAAATGAACAACCCTAATGATTAGGTTTAAAATTAACCGACAACAGAATTAGATGGATTTTATGTATCAAAACTTAATGAAGAAGAAAGATTGAATTTTAATACAAAAAATATGTAAAAGTTGTACATAATAGCCCCACTCTACGGTAATCATAACTATTAATAAATAAAATAACTAAAGTACTAATGCACATATGGGACCCGAAGGCTCCCACCTATTTTATGTTATTATAAAATCATCAGATTAATACGGTTTTACTGTTGTCATTTCCGCCTTGACCTAAAGTATAATTGCCGCATATCCGTTAAAAGGAACTTTGCACTGATTGCAAACTGGAACTGCCTTAAGGACTTAACGAGCCTCGTTTTTTTTTGCGCCTGGATATAATGAATAATAAGATACGTAAACGCAGATGAAATGTATTACTCCGTATCCTTAACTCCATTTCAATGCAGAAAAATGTAGAAATAAATTTTACGAGAGACATTATATCACAAGAAAAAGTGGGAGTTCAAAATGAAACCAAAAAGGTTTAAATGAACTCAAAAAGGCCAAAATAATATGCCATAAAAGCGAACTATCATATGAATCAAAAAAGTTTAAAATGATCTGCAATAAAAATTAACCGTCATGAATGATCCTGATTTGGTTCAAAGAGAGCCGAACTTTTGAACTTCTGCTTGGATCATTTAGAACTTCTTTTTAGATCATTTTAAACTTCTTTTTTTTTCTTTTTGAATCATTTTAAACTTCTTTTTAATTCATTTTGAAATTCTTTTTGGTTCATTTTAAACTACTTTTTGGTTCATTTTGAACTTCTTTTTATTTCATTTTGAACTTCTTAATGGATCATTTTAAACTTCTTTTTGGTTCATTTTGAACATCTTTTTGGATCATTTTGTTTTTGTTTATTTTTAACTTCTTTTTCGATCTTTTTGAACTTCTTTTTGGATCATTTTAAACCCTTTTTGATTCATTTTGAACTTCTTCTTGGATCATTTTCTTTTTCGTTCATTTTGAACTTCTTTCTGGTACATTTTGAACTTCTTTTTGGTTGAATTTAAACTTCTTTTTCGTTCATTTTAAACTTCTTTTTGATTCATTTTGAACTTCTTTTTAGATCATTTTAAACTTCTTTTTGAATCATTTTAAACTTCCTTTTTGTTCAATTTTAATCTTCTTTTTGGATCGTTTTGAACTTCTTCTTAGATCATTTTCTTTTCAGTTCATTTCGAAATTCTTTTTGGTTAATTTTAAACTTCTCCTTGAATCATTTTCTTTTTGGTTAATTTTAAACTTCTTTTTGGTTAATTTTAAACTTCTTTTTGGTTCATTTTGAACTTAGTCTTGAATCTTTTTGTTTTGGTTTATTTTCAAATTCTTTTTAGTTCATTTTGACCTTATTTTTGGTTCGTTTTAAATTCTTTTTGATTCATTTTGAACTTCTTCTTGGATCATTTTCTTTTTGGTTCATTTTGAACTTCTTTTTGGTTAATTTTAAACTTCTGCTTGGATAATTTTCTTTTTGGTTAATTTTGAACTTCTTTTTGGTTCATTTTGAACTTATTCTTGGATCATTTTGTTTTGGGTCATTTTGAACTTCTTCTTGGATCATTTTGTTTTGGTTCATTTTTAACTTCTTTTTCGTTCATTTTGAACTTCTTTTTGGATCATTTTAAATCCTTTTTTAATTCACTTTGAACTTCTTTTTCGTTCATTTTGAACTTCTTTCTAGTAAATTTTAAACTTCTGTTTGGTTCAATTTAAACTTCTTTTTCGTTCATTTTGAACTTATTTCTGGTAAATTTTAACATTCTTTTTGGTTCAATTTAAACTTCTTTTTCGTTCACTTTGAACTTCTTTTTTGTTCACTTTGAACTTCTTTTTGGTTCGTTTTGAACTTCTTTTTGGTTCATTTTGAACTTCTTTTTGGTTCATTTTTTACTTATTTTTGGATCATTTTGAACTTCTTTTTGGATCGTTTCGAACTTCTTTTTGGATCATTTTGAACTCTTTTTATATTATTTTGGACTTTTTTTGGTTCAGTTTGAACTTCTTTTTCATTTACTTTGAACTTCTTTTTGTTTCATTTTGAACATATTTTTGGTTCATTTTGAACCTCTTCTTGGATCATTTTCTTTATGGTTCATTTTGAGCTTCTGTTTGGTACATTTTGAACCTTTTTTGGATCATTTTGAACTTCTTTTTGGATCGTTTCGAACTTCTTTTTGGATCATTTTGAACTCTTTTTATATTATTTTAAACTTTTTTTGTTTAGTTTGAACTTCTTTTGATTTACTTTGAACTTCTTTTTGGTTCATTTTGAACATATTTTTAGTTTATTTTGAACCTCTTCTTGGATCATTTTCTTTATAGTTCATTTTGAGCTTCTGTTTGGTACATTTTGAACTTCTTTTTAATTCATTTTGAACTTCTTTTTGACTTTTTGGTTCACTTTGAACTCACGTTTTATCTGTGCAAATTAATAAATCGTGGGACATTATTTTAATGTACACCAATATTATTTTGATCTTTATTTTGACATTATTCTATTGTCAGTCTTCTGTTTTTCTATCTCTCATTCTGCTGAAAATTAAAATGATGCCCATGGATTTTCGGTGCATACTCTCAGTCTTTCGTGTGAAAGTGTTGAATGTCTTCTTTTTCTATAAATCAGTTTTTGGTGGTAAATTGGAATATTATTATCCAGAGTGATAAAGAAATAGCTTCGTGGGATTATTTCTGACAGTGCGATATTGTAAGAAAGACTGCGAACGTGTGCTTTTATTCTAGATATTACATGTAATCTCGGTAAAATGAAACGTAATAACAGTAGTCCTTCCTATAAAATATGACTAGAGTTGCCTGGGGCAACTCGATAATCGAGTGAACTGAACATGTGGTCGTGAAACTACTCGAGTGAGGAAGACTTATTACACTAAAACATCGATCTGAACGGAAATTGATTTTTCTTATCGGTCAGCAGTTGCAAACCCGGAAAACTGAATGATTCATGGTGTTCTGCAAATTTTGTGAATACTAAATCAATATCAATGCCATAATTCAAAAAGAACCCGATTCTGATCCATAATAAATCATTTTTCCATTCTTTTTGAATCATATCAGGATCTTATAATAGTTCTTTTTTTTTTGCAGATCATTTTGAATTTTTTTTGGTTCACCTTGAACTTTTGTTTTTTGTGTAAAAGTTCCTTTTTGTTGCAGATCATTTTGAACTTTTTTTGGTTTACTTTGGACTTTTGTTTCTTTGTGTAAAAGTTCATTTTTGTTGCAGATCATTTTGAAATATTTTTGGTTCACCTTAAACTTTGTTTTCTTTTTTTTTTGTAAAAGTTCATTCTTGTTACAGATCATTTCCATCTATTTTGCTTTAAAAATGATTGGTCAAAATTCACTTAATTAAAATACATTTTTCTTTAAATTTAAGAAAGACCTTGATTTTGTTCAAACTGAACCCGATATTCGGTCATACTGAACCTTTTTTCAGTTCATTTTTAACCAAATCAGGGTTTTATGAAACTTCTCTTTTTATGCAGATCAAAATCAAAATGAATTATCAAAAAGCCTTGATATGGTTCAAAATTAACCGAATATTGGTTCATATAGAATCGGTTCTTAGTTTATACTGAACCATTTTCCGGTTCATGTTGAACTTAATAAAGATTTTGAAAGTTCATTTTTGTTGCAGATCTAAATGAATTATAAAATTCTTATTTGGTATAAAACGAACCAAATATTAGTTTCTATTGAACCATTTTTTAAACCAAACTTTCCGTTTTGATTTTGAAACAAATCAGGGTTTTATAATTAATTTTTTTTTTTAACATTCAAAATGAACCCGATATTCGCTCAAAAACCGTTTTTCGGTTAAATTTAAATCAAATCAGGGCCTTCAGGCAGTTCATTTTTGTTGCAGATCATTTTGAACTTTTTTTGGTTCACCTTGAACTTTTGTTTTGTTGATGTTAAAGTTAAAGTTCATTTTTGTTGCAGATCTATTCGTCTATTTTGTTTCAAAATGATTGGTCAAAATTTAGTTAATTTAAACAAATTTTTATTTGGATTAAAGAAAGATGTTGATTTTTTTTCAAACTGAACCGGATATTGGGTCACATTGAACCTTTTTTCACCAAACTTTTCGTTTTGATTTTGAAACAAATCAGGGTTTTATGATAACTAATTTTTTTGCTAATGATCAGAATGCTTTATCAACAGAACCTGATATGATTCAAAATGTACCCAATATTAGTTCACACTGAACCGGTTTTCGGTTAATTTTGAACCAAATCAGGGCCTGCGGATAGTTCATTTTGGTTGCCGATCATTTGGAACCAAAAAAGATCAAAATGATCTGCAAAAAAATGAATTAACATAAAAAACTTTTATTGGTTCAAAATTAACTGAAAAATGGTTCAAAATTAACCGAAATATGGTTAAAAAATAACCGAAAAATGGCTCAAAATTAACCGAAAAATGGTTCAAAATTAACCAATATCAGGTTTATCTTGCATCAAATCAGGGTCTAATGGTAGTTCACTTTTGTTGCAGATCATTTTGAACATGTTTGGTTCAAAATGATCAGTAACCAAAATGAACTATCCTGAGGCTCTGCTTTAGTTCAAAATGAGCCGAAGCACGGTTCGATGGGAACCAATAAACGATTCTGATTCGGTTCAAAATGAATCCGATATTGGCTCATAATGAACAGTTTTTCAATTCACAATGATCCATTTTTTGGCTCATATTGAATAGTCTTCTTGATCCATAATGAATCTTCTTCTTGGTTCATATTGAACTGTCTTTTTGATTCATAATGAATCTTCTTTTTGGTTCACAATGAGCCGACTTCTCGATTCCGAACCCGATATTAGTTCACATTGAACCATTTTTTAAACCAAACTCTTCGGTTTTATTTTGAAACAAATCAGGATTTTTATGATAATTTATTCTTTTTTTTATATTCAAAATGAACCCGATATTGGCTCACAATCCGTTTTTCGGTTTAATTTAAACCAAATCAGGGCCTTCAGGCAGTTCATTTTGGTTCATAATGAACCGTCTTTTTGGTTCATAATGAACCGCCTTTTTGGTTCATAATGAACCGTCTTTTTAGTTCATATTGAACTGCCTTTTTAGTTCATAATAAACCGTCTTATTGGTTCATAATGAACCGTCTTTTTGGTTCATAATGAACCACCTTTTTGGTTCATAATGTACCGTCTTTTTGGTTCATAATGAACCGCCTTTTTAGTTCATAATGAACCGCCGTTTTGGTTCATAATGAAATGCCATTTTGGTTCATAATGAACCGCCTGTTTGGTTCATAATGAACTGCCTTTTTCGTTCATAATGAACTGCCTTTTTCGTTCATAATGAACTGCCTTTTTGGTTCATAATGAACCGCCTTTTTGGTTCATAATGAAATGCCATTTTGGTTCATAATGAAATGCCATGTTGGTTCATAATGAACTGCCTTTTTGGTTCATAATGAACTGTCTTTTTAGTTCATAATGAACCGTCTTTTTGGTTCATAATGAACTGCCTTTTTGGTTCATAATGAACTGTCTTTTTAATTCATAATGAACCGCCTTTTTGGTTCATAGTGAACCGTCTTTTTAGTTTATAACGAACTGTCTTTTTGGTTCATAAATAACCGTCTTTTTAGTTAACAATGAACAGTCTTTTTGGTTAATAATGAACCTTTCTTCATAATGAGCCGTCTTGTCTGTTTATAATGAGCCGTCTTTTCGGTTTATTTTAAATCAAGTCAGAGTTATAGTTTATTCTTTTTACAGATCAATTTGAACTTTTTTTGGTTTAAAATGATCGGAAACTATAATGAATTACCCTAAGGCATTGATTTCGTTCAAAATGAACTGAAGATCGGTTCAATGTGATCTAATACTCGATTCTGAGTCGATTCAAAATGAATCCGACATTGGCTCATATTGACCAGTTTTTTTTTCAGTTCACATTGATCCGTTTTTCGGTTCATTTTGAATCCAATCATCGTTATAGGATAATTCACTGTTGTTGCAGATCATTTTTAATTTTTCGTGTTTCGTCTGAACCTTTATTTTTTGGACCACTTTGACCTTTCTTTGGGCCATTTTGACCTTTCTTTGGGTTATTTTGACCTTTCTTTGGGTTATATTGACCTTTCTTTTTTAGTCACCTTGAGTTTTCTTTTTGGTCACCTGGACCTTTCTTTGGGTAATCTTGACCTTTCTTGCGTGGGGGCATCTTGACCTTTCTTGAGTGGGAGCATTTGGACCTTTCTTGAGTGGGGGTATCTTGATCTTTCTTTGGGCCATCTTGACCTTTTCCTCGGGCCATCTTGACCGTTTTCAGCGGGTCATATTGGTCTTTTCGTTGGGCTATCTTCACCTTTTTTCTTGGATCATCACCTTTTTTCTTGGATCATTTCCCTTTCTGTAGGTCATCTTGGACCTTTCTGTAGGTCATCTTGGCCCTTTCTGTAGATCATCTTGTCCCTTTTTGTAGGTCATCTTGGCCCTTTTTGCAGGTCATCTTGGCTCTTTTTGAAGATCATCTTCGCTCTTTTTGTAAGTCATCTTGGCCCTTTCTGTAGTTCATCCTGGCCCTGTCTGAATGCAAACTCATCCCTTTTCTGTGGGTCATCTTGTCCCTTTCTGTGAGTCATCTTGGCCCTCTTTGGGTCATCTTGACCTTTCTTTTTTAGTCACCTTGAACTTTCTTTTTGGTCATCTGGACCTTTCTTTGAGTAATTTTGACCGTTCTTGTGTAGGGGCATCTTGACTTTTCTTAGCATCTTGACCTTTTCCTCAGGCCATCTTGACCTTTTCCTCGGGTTATTTTGACCTTTTTCAGCGGTCCACCTTGGTCTTTTCGGTGGGTAATCTTAGCCCTTTCTGTAGGTCACCTTGGCCCCTTTTGTAGGCCATCTTGACCCTTTCTGTAGGTCACCTTGGCCCCTTTTGTAGGCCATCTTGACCCTTTCTGTAGGTCATCTTAGTCTTTTCTGTTGGTCATATTATCCCTTTCTATAGGTCATCTTAGTCCTTTTTGTTGGTCATATTATCCCTCATATTCAACTTGGCCCTTCTGTAGGTCATCTTGACCCTTTCTATAGGCCATCTTAGTCCTTTCTGTTGGTCATATTATCCCTTTCCGTGGATCATATTGACCCTTTGGGGGGGACAGGTCATCTTGGCCCATCCTTTATGCTACCTTGACCCTTCCTTTGAGCAATTTTGACCCTTTTTTCGGGTCATCATGACCTTTCTTCCGTTATTTTTGAACACACATAATTTTTTTCAACACGATTTTCCCCAATTCAATCTCTAAAACGGCAAACTGATCAGCAATTGGGACATCTGTCTTACGTTAGCTTAGGAAACAAAGAATTTTATTTTTTATGAATTGGCAAAGAAAACTGCAAATGTCCCACGAAGCTGACTCCCCCCCCCCCAACACTCGCCCTTCTGACCCCACCCAGAACAACAACAACCAGACCCGGTGATACACATTTCCTCAACGTAGGTCGCCGTAAAAGAATGCAGAGTGCACAGAGTGGGGAGGCGTAGGACGGAAAAGAGAGGCTTACACTCATGAGAGGGTGATGGAAACTGGTTGGGATGGACGGGAAAGGGGGTACTGAGGGGGAGAGGGAGAGGGGGGGGGGGAGGTTTTGCAGAACCCGCGTCTCATGGCAGCCACGAGGGTTTTAGTGGCAGTCAAAGGACAGACTGATCAAGACACGCACAGTGTGCTGCGGAGTTTTTTTTATCGCGATTTTCTCGCAGGCTCCGGGTCTTCCAATAGTGGACCTGGCGCTCAGCCAATTAATACGGAGCATATAAAATCCGTCCGGGAGCGGAGACGCGCATGGTCAGCGTTCCAAGTGCAGTGGGTGCATCGTGCATCACCAGTTGTGTCATGGGAGTGTCGAGGACTACTTCGTTCTAAGATTCGCAGGACCTGATCCTGCAGTGGATATTTATTAAATATATATATTTTTTATTTTAAAAAATATATTTTTTTTTATAAAAAGAAGAAATAAGAAGGGAACTGAATTGGGGGTAGTCGTCAGAAATTTAAAGGCAGATGCGACATTCATGTGCCTGACAGAGGACGACGATTAGACCACCGTGAGTTGATTCTTCGAAAAATTTTTTAAATAGTTTAGATTAGTCGGGGATTATTTCGAATATTGAATAAATGTGGATTTTTTAAGCACAATTGTTTTGTACTTTTTTATATTTATATTTATATTTAGACACTGAATTAGCAGAAGTTGGGGAGAAATTGAACATTGTCTACAATCGAATGCGAGGTGAAGAATTGTATTGAAAAATAAAGAGATCAAAAATAATTTTAATTGTTTTTTAAAGAATACTTCTCAAATGGTTATTGTTTATTTTAAAAATTTTGAAACAGTTTTGACTGTTTTCAAAAGACCAGTGTAATTTGAAGTGGAAGTTTGTTTAGAGTTTTTATATAAAAATTTGTAAAATAATAAATTTATAAATTTATAAAATAATAAATTTTTAAATTCATAAAATAATAAATTTATAAATTCATAAAATAATAAATTTATAAAATAATAAATTTATAAATGCATAAAATAATAAATTCATAAATTTATAAAATAATAAATTTATAAATTCATAAAAGAAATTTACAAATTCATAAAATATAAATTTTTAAGTTTATAAATTATAAATTTATAAATTATAAGCGACCCCGCACCATTTATATTGAAAAAAGGTCTCGGTGGATTTTTTAAGATTCTTTTATCTTTTAGTTAATGAAAATTGAAGAAATTTCTCAAAAGGATTTTGTCCAATTATGACCAGTTTTTTTGGTGGGGGGTCCTTTATAAATTTATAAATTAATAAATTTATAAATTATTTTATAAAAAGATTAGTATTCCAGTATTGTTAATTCTAAAAATAATTGAAAAACTGCATTCTTTCTTCAGTTTTGACCTTTTGGACCTTTTAATACCGAAAACTTATTACGAAATAATTGAAAAACAATTGAAATACTTCAGAATTGGTGGATATTTCAATTTTTAATTTCAACGTTTTTAAAGAATTTTTTAATAACTCCTGAAATATTAACAGGGTGTCTAGTGATCAGATCATTTAAAATTCCCAGGTTTTCCCGGTTTTTTCCCGGTCAATTTTTATTCCCCGATCAAGTTAAAAATGTCTCTTTGAGAGTTTTGAAAGTGAACATATACATAGAAAAGGGAATTTTAACACAATATACATATACAAAATTTATATTGTAAAAAAGATAATTATTTATTTACACGTGCCAAACTTATGTTTAATCACAAACTGAAGTGATAAATATTAATCTAAATTCATATTTTAAAACTTTCGTAACACGTAAAATAAATATTTTTTTACAGAATCACAAGTAGTTGCTTAAATGCTATTGAAATCTGAAGAATAAAAAAATAAAATATAAGTATAAATTCGATCATAAATAAAATTCCCGGGTTTTCCCCGCTAAAATAAAATTCCCGAGTTTTTCCCGGTAAAATAAAATTCCCGAGTTTTTCCCAGTAAAATAAAATTCCCGGGTTTTTCCAGCTAAAATAAAATTCCTCGGTTTTTCCCGGTAAAATAAAATTCCCGGGTTTGTCCCGGTAAAATAAAATTCCCGGGGTTTTCCCGGCCCGCTAGACACCCTGATTAACTATTTTTTATCTTCATAGATATTAGTATGAAAAATTTATTATGACTAATTCCTGATTTCCATGATCACTAGACACATGAAAAAATTATTATTATGACTAATTCCTGATTTCCATGATCACTAAACACTCTTATTAAAATTTATTAAGAAGATTATTTCCACAAATTGTAATAAAACATTCATGACTATTAATTTCATAATTAAAACAAAAGTTTGAATAAAAATAAGGATAGTTTGAATTTTTATGATTTTTGGTTTCACCCTGAGTTTTTGCACTTTAAAAGACACAATTTGGACAATTTGTTTAACAATTGAACAGCATTCTGCAGAAATTTATTTTAAACAAATGATTTGTTTATTTTAAAGAAAAAACAGTAAATAACGTCAAGAGTTAAATATTTGTATAAAAACATTAAAAATTTCTATTTATGTAAAGAATTATCTTAAATTAAATATAAAATTGAAAATAAAATGAAATTCGCATCATTATAAGCGTTATTTTTTTCACAGATATTAGTATGAAAAAAATTATTATTATGACTAATTCCTGATTTCCATGATCACTAGACACTCTTATTAAAATTCATTAGGAAGTTTATTTCCACCAATTTCCTATTTATTTACAGATCTGTTTAAATTAAATATAAAATTGAATATAAAATAGGTAAATAAAAAATCTTATTTATTTACAGAACTGTTTGAATTAAATATAGAATTGAATATAAAACAGGTAACTAAAATTTACCATTTATTTACAGAATTGTTTAAATTAAATATAAAATGAAACTTGCATCATTATAAGAATTAATTTTTTTACAGATATTAGTATGAAAAAATTATTATGACTAATTCCTGATTTCCCAGATCACTAGACACTCTTATTAAAATTCATTAGGAAGTTTATTTCCACAAATTTCCTATTTATTTACAGAATTGTTTAAATTAACTATAAAATAGTTAATTAAAATATCCTATTTATTTACAGAATTGTTTAAATTAAATATAAAATTGAATACAAAATATGTAATTAAAATTTACTATTTATTTACAGAACTGTTTGAATTAAATATAGAACTGAATATAAAATATGTAATAAAAATTTTCTGTTTATTTACAGATCTGTTTAAATTAAATATAAAATTGAATATAAAATGTCCTATTTATTTACAAAACTGTTTAAATTAAATATAAAATTGAATATAAAATATGTAACTAAAGTTTCCTATTTATTTACAGAATTGTTTAAATTAAATATAAAATTTGTAATAAAAATTTCCTAATTATTTGCAGAATCATTGTTTAAATTACATATAAAATAATGTTTTAACAATAAAAAAAGTTTAAACAATTTGTTAAATCAAAACAGTAATAAAACTCTGGACTTATAAGGTCTGACTATATTCTACTTTTTCCACTTACACATCAAATTTTTCGCCAGTGGATACAGAAATTTAAAACCGGACAACTTCTGTCAGTGACCGATTTGATCTACTGCCTTCGAATTGGGCACTTTGCCTAATTGAATAATACGAGAATTAGTGACCATTACAGATCGTTAAATTCTTCTCGAGGGTGAACTTAATTTTCGAATGGAAAAATATAAGGACACTGAAACATTTAGATTTCACGTCCTTGTTATTTATTTGTTTCTATATGAATAATGAATAATCAATCATATATATTTTAAAGTACAAGTGTCTTAAAAATTTGTACCAAAGTTTTTTTTTTTAATGAAAGTGTTAAGGTTTCAGAGAACCGATCATAAGGAAACGAAATTAAGAACTCTACGCAAAAAACACTAACCTATAGAAAATAAAACCAATACCTTCTCATATGATGATGAGAATGTAAAAAATGAAATGTGTAACATAGTTGAAGTTAATTAGAATTGCATAACACAGTTAAGTTAAATTTCCAGCAGAAAATTTGGTCATTAAAGAATTAAATTTTAACTCTGTTACGTAAATTTGATCTTAATTAGGGCCCAGATGAAAATTTTACACGTACAAAAAATGAAACGTCATTCATTCAATTCTATTACATCAATTTTTTATAACTGAATTATAACTGAACAAAACTATACGCTGGAATTAAAAATGATTTACAAAATTTGGTCATTAAAGAATTAAATTTTAACTCTGTTACGTAAATTTGATCTTAATTAGGGCCCAGATGAAAATTT
>JBAGKK010481614.1:0-16941 GCA_037177015.1 Euceroptres primus
GACGCTCAGGGGCGGGGGACAGAATCAGTGAAGCGTGAACGACCATGAAGATGGCCCATAATCTAGGGATGAGTGTAGACCTTTTTCTGTGTAGTTTATAAATTAGTGAACAGAAAAGTAGAGCCATTTTTTACACCCGAAAATTAAAGGTTTATCAGATATTTCTCCAGGTATAAGGTATAAGTCCTTCTCCCGCAGGGCTTAAAATTATTACACCTTGAATTAGGTCCACTTCTTGTGCTTGAAACTAGATTTTTTTTCTGTGTAGTTTATAAAGTAGTGGACAGAAAATAAAGTCATTTTTTACACCAAAAAAATTAAAGGTTTATCAGATATTTCATTTTTTCAATCCCAGCTTTGTCCTCATCTTCTATAAACGAAGCGATAATAACACTTTTTAGGCATCTCTTGATGAATTATGACACAATGCTTTTGCTACCCGCTCATTATTTTCCCAAATAAAAGAAATCATAAATCTTGAAGTCGCCATAGTCGCGGTGAGGTGCTCCATTATACTTTGCGATGAACAGTGCCCTTCTTCGTTGGCCATTACGCCTTTGAGATAGGAAGGAACAACCCCTTTATCTCGACAGCATCCGCGGAGAGTAATGCGCAGAAATCAAGGGTTAATTCCTTGACGTCGTAAAGCATTTTATCTGCTGCTGGAGTAAGTCTTAGAAATATTAAATATGGTAATAAGCCAGTAAGGAATGCATTGTGCATCAGTTTATACTCATATTTTCGCAATATTTTAAACACAATTTATAAAATATTATAGTTTGATAAGAATGTGTCACAAACGAGCTATTATTATTAATTTAAATAATCAATTTTGTTTGCCCTGGAGGCTTCCAAGCTTCCAGGCTCAAAAGGCCTGTTTATAGTATGGGATTGTTATCTCTCTGTTTCGAACTGAAACTGCTGTCGCGAACTTAAATTTTGCTGCTAATTAAAATATCGAAAAAGGAGTATGAGTTGAACTAAAAAAAAGTACTAGAACTTAGGCCCAGGAATCCTAAGCTAAATAGGGATTTTTTATTCGAATTCAATTTAAAGAATATACAACTCTCAAGTCTGCAATTTATAAACCGCGAATAAAATAACGCATGTCATATTTAACACGAAAGACTATGGAACGACATATTCTCTGTATTGACGTATCTTACTCGTTACCTTATTCTCTAAACTAAACAGTTGATTCTCCACAAAAAAGCTACGTGCTTTGTTGAAAAATTTGACGTTTTATAGAAGCTACATATATGGAAGTAAATAACTATCAAAGTTGTCCTTAACATCCATAAGTTCCGACCTAAACTGAATAAATAAATAAATTGATTGCAAATCATCGATGATTTCACAAATTGTTTAATAAGTCAGTTCCCATTCCCACATGAAGCGAAAATCTAAAAAGTGGCGACAGCAGCTTCAGTAGAAGCAGAGAGATAACTTTAAGTTGATGTTATGGTTTTCGACCAAGATTTTAATAATAAAAGGATGGTAGATTTTTCGGTTTTTTGAGAGATAACGATCGCGAAATGTAACAAGTTCTTTTTGAGCTTTGTACCCTCTAGGGCGAACCGTTGTCAACAGTTGATGCTTAATACCTTAACCTAATTAAGGTATATGTTCCGTGTAAATTTTATAATATTTAAATCCATTTGACAGGGACAGTCATTAAACTCAAAAAAATTGGTAACGATTACTAAATATATAGTGGCAACTGTACAATCTGCAACTATCCTCTTCAAGTTCTAATTCTTAGTTAGCTGCAACCATTATCTCAAAGTGAAAATTCCACTTGATCCAAGAATCGTGTGTCCACAGACAGGACAGCCAATCCTCGACACCTGATCCCTCTTAAAGATGCTATCGGGAAAATTGGATTCGACCGCGGTGACCACTGAAACGTATAAGCAGCTCATAAAATATTTTTTAGCTCCCGAGCACGCCAATAGGATTTATTTTATGGACAGATAAGGATCTGATTCAGGCGACCCTCTCGAATCAGGACCCCAAAATCATAATCGCAACAGCACTGTTGTGGTTTACTGCCTCAATCCACATGCATTAGGATCGAAATATTCCTTTTCTATTACATGATTTACAAAAGGCCCTAATTTTGTTGCCACTGTCGCTATTTTTCTCATTTAGTAGGATTATAAAAAATTGTATTTGGTGTCACTTATTAATTTTTTGTTTAAGTAACTAACAAAGAATGCTTTTTAGGTGTCCGATTTTTCTTGTTTTTGGATATTTGTAGAGGACCAAAAAATAAGCAACATGTATTTTTTTATATCGGCCCTTTTTCATATTTAAAGGGTAAAACTACGCCCTCCAGTTTTTTTTGGAAAACAAAAATATTTCTAACTAGAACAATACTTTTTCATTCTATTTTGCTTTACAAGCTTGCTATGGATTAATTTTAAGTAAAAAATTGATAAACTGACAACTTCCTTGCCACCAACCATCCTTATTTATGTTATAAACTATCCTTAGTGAAAAAATAAGTATGCAAAACATTGAAATATTCATTTGATTTAAAAGAAAAATGAATGAATGTTATTTCGTGATGCCAGAATAGAGATTAAACAACTTAACGCCAGCACCAAGGGGTGAACTACCCCTAATTCGCTAGTTATGTATGGCTTCCAATAAAAAATTCAAGAGACGCGTAATGGTTGGACAAACGCAATATTAATTATTCCAAAAATTGTCATTTACCTGCAATAGGTTCAAATAGTTTTCTATAGTGAGGTACATTTTGGAATAGATCAATACAGATAAATATTCTTTTGCTTTCTTTTTATTAAAACTTTTCAATAGCTTTCTTTCCAATCGTTACTGCTCGATATATATTGTACATTCGCAATGTGTATATTTGGCATATTTTAAGGTTCATACTTGTCACAAAAATGGTACTCATAAAGAAAGGGTTTTAACTACAATGCCTTTCCACACCACGAGCATCTTACTATTGGCGTTTCATCACAGAATGCAACACTTTATTTGCGTATTTTTTTCAAATACAAAATCTACATGATTCTCAAAATCTCCTAATTTCGTACCTATATAGCCGCTTTTGTAACAAGCGTACTGGAACATATTTTTATACCTCGGAGAAGACAATTGGTCCTGTACAAGGGATTGTTATTTAATAAAATTATTCCGTAAATGAAGATTTACCTCGCAATTGTGAAGCAGTACGTCATCAGAAAAACGCCTGACATAATTCTTCCATATCCTGAATCCATACGCATCTAAAGATTGAATTTTTCCAGTAGTATCCTTTGGTATAGTTTTCAGTATGATATCTTTACCCACTGGCTTTGCATTCTGCACATCTTTTTCACAATGTCCGCTCCACGAGTCTAATAAAAGCAAACTTTCTTTATTGTTTTTGGAAAAAAGACCTCTTCTAACCAGGTTCTAAAGTGAGCTGCAATTTCAAAACAGAATTATAATATGCATATGTGTACCAAAGGACATCCCTTTCCTAAAAAATTATAAATCGAGAAACTTTGACTATACAATGCCAGACGTGAGTTTCCCAGATTTCGATGCTGTCACATGCACATTTGTCAGCCTAAATAATGTTTTTTTTTTACTATTGGTCCAAATTTTCCATTTGTTTCTTGTAACATCATAAAGAGGGGCGACAACAACTTACCATCAGCAATTATAATTGGCTGTATTCAACTACACTTATGTGTAGTTGACGGTACTGACCATACAACACATTTTACGGTTTTTGTACCTTGCACTGCCAAAAGGTTCGCCCAGAGTGGATTTCCAACTGAAATCCACTCTGATCAGTATTGTACAGATTTTCTGCTCAGTACCTCGCAACCAAAGGGTGCGAGGTACTTACTCATTAAGGATTAAGGAATTCTGGAATTTTTTTTTTTAAAGCTTCGTTATCTTCTATAGTCTTTCTTGTAATAAACTTGGTTACTTTTCTTGAAACAATATGATGAGCTTTTTAAAAATTATATAGCCACGTTCGAGAAGCTTTAAACACCATGCTATTATCACCCAGCTCTTTCTATGCTTTTAAAGCTCATTGTCGGAGGTCTCTATCATGCAAAATATATCCGGCCTCAATAGCATTTCTCAATTTTTGTTTTACATACTCGGAAATTTTTAACAACTTTTCTTTTTTGGTTCACAGTAAAAACTAGACTTTCTTTTCAATTCGGTATGCTTTTTGGGGCATTCTAATATGATCTTCGGTTGTTCTATATCTGATCAACTTCATTTTGAAAGATGGTACCAGATTCGATTTTGTTTTCATCCAGAATCATTCTATTTTGATTCAGAAATCGTAATTCTTTTATTCAGGATTCATGGACTAAACTGAAGTCGGATGGTTTTGTCACCCGATCTGCTTCCATACCGAATTTGGCTCTAAAAGCATTTTTATTTTTTAGTGTGTTCCCCCGATCTCCAATTGATTAGACCATCTTCGTTATTGATGTTCAGAAAACACAAGTTTAAAGTTATGTTGAACATTACCAAGTTTGCGCCTTTTCCCATGGTTATTCCAAAATGCCACCGCTCTTCTTTTATAATCCAGATCAACGTCTTTGTCACGCTGTACAGTGGGAGGAAAAAAAACGCCCGTGGACAAATTGATTTTTAGAAGACAATTGTTATCCGAATCGAACGTTTTTAAAAAAAATAAAATCTAATAAAATTCCGGATCGCACTGTCATGGCAGATTTTGGAAAATTAAAGAAATTTTTTTTTATTCATCAATTCATCAAAAATTTAAAAAAATGCTTGACTTTTGAAGTGTACCAGTCTTTAACAAATACTTGGATTCATTCAAAAATACCTAGAAATCATGAACCAACTATCCAAAAAAATTTCCAATAGCAACGCAAATGTTAAAAAATTTATTGAATTTGTTATAAACAAATAAGTCAATGAAAATGGTTTTGTGAAGATTGGCAGAGATTCGTCACTTGATCCGCACTAAATTTGAACAATTTACGGACAAAAAGAGTTTTTTAGTTGAATTAATGAATGTTCATGAAAAATTTCTTATTTTATAAGCAAGTTTTATAAATAATTATGCATATCTTATATTTATGATGAAATAAATAAAGCTTTTTCTACGAAATCGATCATATATCATCCAATAAAAATGAATAATTGTTTAAACAATAATAATTAATAAATGCACTATTTGTCTATTTTTTGACGTACAAACTTGGTTCTTTCGATGCAATCAACTGTAAATAACTTAATTCTAAGTTTTTAAGGACATTTGGATAACAATAAATAATTTTTATATTTAAAAAATCATTATTTAAACAAATTTTCATCATGTCATGTATTTATAAATAAAATTCCACTTTTTCACGGACTTAACAGCCAGTTATTTAGCAATGACTTCTTGCTATGAATTGCTAACATTTTATAAGTGTTTAAACAAACTTAATTAACAATTGCATTATTTGGCTATTTTTCAGCATTTACACTATGTTCTTTTAGCGTAATCAACCGTTAATAACATTTTTAAACTTTTTTTAGATACTTCGATAACGATCTACTATTTTTATTGTTATTAACAATGTTATAAACAAATTTTTCTCAGTTGATGTAAACTAAAAATTGCGATTATCTTGTGGAATAAACTTAAAATAACTTAGCAATAATTCCTCGCTAATTGTAAACTAAAAATTTGCATTTATCTTGTGGAATATTCTTAAAATTACTTAGAAAAAATTCCTTGCTATCAGTTTGATGATTTGTTAAAGAAAGTATTATACTACTTGACTTTCTTTTTCGGTTTACGGAATAGTTCGATTTATTTTGAAAATAACCTTCTGCAATAAAATGATCGGAGTTAGTGCTACTAAATCGAAGTGATTGCAAACGAAAATGCAGAGCAAGTAAATACCAATGTGAAGTTAGTGCCTGTGGTGCCAATATTCATTTTTTCTGGGAGGTAAATATATCACTTGCAGTATAGACTTTAAAAGTCAAAAATTTTGTTTTTTCATTTTTGTTATTAAATAAAAAAAATTTTTAATTTCAAAAATCCACCATCACAGTTCAATACGGACTTTTATTAGGTTCTAGCTTTTTAAAAAACGTTCAATTCGGATAGCAATTGTCTTCTGAAAATCAATTTGTCCACGGACGTTTTTTTTTTGACCCACTGTGCGAACAAACTCCGAAATATGATTCTTCAGACTAGTCCTGACCTTTATTATCCTCATCAATTGCTGCTATAAAATCCAATGACACTTTTTACCACACTTCAATTTCAGAAAACTCAAATATGCTATCTTGTAGCATTTTTTGAATTGATTTTCTAAATTGAATTTCCTCCCTAATTACGGGAGTTTCCATCAAGTACACCGTCTAAAATGTTGCTAGCAACATATCACATTAATACAACATTATCACATTAATAGGATTAAATATCATCTTTGATGACAAAAATTCGTTACAAAAAAAATTCAGAGGACACGTTTAATTCTTACCACAATGCGACTAAAGAAGCGACTGAAAAACTGGTGAAAAAATATCCACAAAACAAAGTCTTTTATCACAGCCACGTTAACTGATTTATGTGCTATTTTCGGGCGTGGTAAACAATGTTATAAAACTCGTAGCGCGTAAATTCTGACACAAAGTTAATACGATAATGCAGCTGATTGTGAATAAAAACAGATGCCTCGCCCACAATATGTAATAATTACTCAAGAATTAAATCATTTATATTCCCGACAAGTGTTTATTTGTTCTATTTTTCAAATAGAGATACTTCAACCCCTTTACGGCAAATCCCAATTTTACACTAAAATATGCCTCGGCTTTCACGAAATAATATTTACATAGTTGGAAGACACACGTAACTAGCAAATTAGGGGTAGTTCCCCTTTTAGTGCTGGTGGTAAGTTGTTTAATCACTATTCTGGCATCACGAAATAACATTCATTCATTTTTTTTTAATCAAACGAATATTTAAATTTTTTGCATACGTATTTATTCACTAAGAGTAGTATATAACATAAATAAGTGTGGCTGGTGGCAAAGAAGTTATCAATTCAACAATTTTTGACTTAAAATAAATGTATAGCAAGCTTGTAAAGCAAAATAGAATGAAAAAGTATTGTTCTATAATAGTTAGAAATATTTTGTTTTCCGAAAGTTTTGTTCTTTCCAAGTTCTTTCAAAGTTCAAGTTTTGTTCTCCGAAAAAAACTGGAGGGGGTAGTTTTACCCTTTAAATATGAGAAAGGGCCGATATAAAAAAAGATGTGTTCCCTATTTTTTGGTCTTCTACAACATATCCAAAGACAAAAAAAGTCCGAGCCGGATATTCTTTAGCAGAAACAATGGAAAAACTCATTCATCGGTTAAGTCCTTATCGAGATTTTGGGCAGCTTTTCATAAATCGCTGGTATTAAATTTCACGCATGTTGACTCAGTTGGCAGAAATATAGAATCGATATTTCCTGGCGTGAAAGCGGAGATGCCGTCTAAGCTATTCTTTAAAAGCAATGGGTCAATTCAGGTCAGTGAATTGCCTTATTGACGGACAAAGTGGCCACCTCAGGGGACTTTCAGCGTCTCAGATGGAACGCAAAATTGAGTTTCGTGAAAGCCATCATCGCAGCAATAAGCGACGGTGGGATATACTTCTTCATACGAGAAAGCAACAGACGTGGCGCTCAGTTGACACTTTAAAGTAACTTTGCACCATAGTATACACAAAATCAAAAACCCATGTCATGAGAATATTGCTTCTTCATTTACATTTTATTCAAAAGACTATTGGTCTACTAATATACCCCAAAAATAATGCTGTTGTCACGCTAAATCAGAGAGCATCAATTTGATCTCCAATTCGATCAACTTGATCCGAATTGTCATCAGAATTTAGCAAACAGTTGAAAACTGGTTGTCATTCATTTTCAATATTTTGATATAGCTTTAGGTTTTGTGTGAATATTTCTACACATAAAAGTTACAAATCTTGTCAGAGGGTTCAGTCTACTTCTTACCATCATCAGTGGACTTTACCCTATAGATTACTATAAAATAGTCAAGATAGTCAAGCTTCATTCCATTTTTTGTATTGTCCTTTTTTCACTTTAGTTTATAGAAATATAAACTGGATGACTGAACGTGTTTCGATGGCGTAAAAAGTGCTTGAGGACATCCCCTGAAGGGAGGTTGGAACAAGACAGGAAGACGTTTATTCGTTCGGATAGGAGCCGAGTGACCGAGTCAACTCGATCATACAGCTTGGTCACAGTCCGTTTGATCTAATAAAGTGAGCAAGTCTCTTTCCTATTCCCATCCGGTTTCTCCTTTTCGTTATACTATCCACATTTCTGATAGTAGATTTTCTTATCCAGGGTGTTCAAAAACTCTGGAAACACATATTTCAGTTTTACTTCTGAAAAATAAGTGAAAAATTCAGCTTCATCAAAAGTACTTTTTTCTATTGAGAAGGGAATGACTGACAGTAAGTACTGAGTAGTCTGGATGATTCTTATAGGCTTTATATTTTGCCAGACAGTCCGAGTCTAGTCTACATTTCCTCACAAAAGTCAAGTACATGGAAGAAGACTGCATGATCTTTGGGAAATAATACCTATCATTATGTTGGCGAGTTTTAAATCAGTAGCAATCGTTTCTTCCTAGGTGGAAAAATTATGCATAACCCATAATGAACTATGGGTAGTCACTATGCGAAAAATTATACACAAATTATGCATATTTAATAAATCTGAAGGTATCAAAATGTTGGAAACAGTTGAAAACTAGTTGTCAACAAGTTGCTCGTGCAATTTGTTGACCCCGGAATCTTTAAATCGTTTAGCAGAAACTCCTTCCTAATTTAACGGTGACTATTCGCTGCTTTCTTCTTTGCACGGTTGAAATTTACTGTAAAATTGATTTAATTAGTGTAAAATGTCAGCCTTAATTGATGCAAGTTCACAATAAAATCTTAGAATTAACACATGAATCATAGTTAAACGTTTTCAACTCAAACTCAGGAACTTTTGAAGGATCTTGTACAGGTTCCGTACAGAAAAAAATGACTTTTTACAACTAACTCAGGAACCTTTGAACGTTCCTGTACAGGTTGATGTACGGGAAAAAATTACTTTCTACAACTAACTCAGGAACATTTTTCTGTACAGGAAATTATTAAAAATTACTTTCTACAACTAACTCAGGAACCTTTTCCTATACAGGGACGTAAATCACGTCACAACAGATAAATATAAAAATTCGAAATCGCAGTTAACTTGTTATTTAAATAAACTGCCGAGGATTAAAAAAAATGTAGCAATAGCTGGAAATACTGGAAAAGTCAGAATTTTATAGGTTAGGGAGAGTCATTAATTTTTAAAGCAAAATTACGATACTGATAAAAATGATTCATTTTTGTAAACAATTTTTATTAACAAATGCACATTTTGACCACTTTTTCATTAATAAACTTAATTGTTTTTGTAGAATCAACTTAAAAATTTTTTCCAAAGATTTCTTGCTGTCACATTGTTAATATTGAAAAAACTGTGAATTATATAAACAACTTTTATAAACACACCCATTTGTTTATGAAAATTAGTAATTTTTTCAGTTTGAAAAATATGACAGCAAGGAGTCTGTGACAAAATATTTTAAGCTGATTCCATAAAAAAATTATGTTCATGTAAAAATGGTCAAAATGTGAATTTCTTTATAAAAATTGTTTATAAAAATGAACAATTTTTGTCCGTTTGAAAAATATGACAGCACGGAGTCTGGGACAATACAATTAAGGCTGATTCTGCAAACAAATTAGGCCTATTCATGTAAAAATGGTCAAAATGTGCATTCGTTTTAAAAAATTCAAATTTATCAAATATCTGATTGCAATTAACTGATTGTAAACACACATTAATTTTTGTCATATTGCATACAAAAAGTATGGATTTTAAACAGCTAGTTATTGGGTAAAAGGCAAAAATAATTATGTTTATTAATTTGTTTATAACATTATAAACATTTTTTCTTACTCTGACCGAATAGAAGCTATTGCTACATAGTTATTATATTGATTGATGGCCTTTTTCAATGAATTTAAAAATAAAAAAAAAATGGTACATCTGAAAAGTGAGTAACAAAAATTCAAATTTGTTGCCAAATAAAAAATGTTGCTTTAGTCGAAGTAAATTTTCCGCAGTTACCCGTCAAATCTGGAAGCCTTACGCTCATTTTAAAAAAGCAAGTCATCAAAGTCTGTTGAAAATTAACCTGTCGAGCGATTTTTGTCCATAAAATGTACATTTTTCCACTGTGCGCTCTAGTAGCCCTCCTTTTTTCTAAGAATTATCATTTTCTCAAGCTATCGTCGTGACTTCGATAAATTTAAGAAATTGTCCACTAAATCAAACTTTGAAAAGAACAAATTACAGTTTCTATTTCTAATCCTTGCTCCACATATTATAAATGGAAAGCCCTGAATTTTTCTATTGCACTGCCTGCATAAGGTACAGCACAAGCGAGAGAGATGTCGTAAGAATAATTTAAGAGGAGGTCGGTGACGCAGTGAATCTTTTTTTCTCCCACTTTTTCTCTCGCCCCTCCTTGCTCCACATATTATAAATGGAAAGCCTTTAATTTTTTTATCGCCCTACCTGCGTAAGGTACACCATAAGCGAGGGAGATGTCGTAAGGATAATTTAAGAAGAGATCGGTGACGCAGTGAATCTTTTTTCTCCCACTTTTTTTGTCGCCCCTTCTTGCTCCATCTATTATAAATGGAAAGCTATCAATTTTTTTATTGTCCTGCCTGCGTAAGGTTCACCATAAGCGTGGGAGATGTCATAAGGATAATTTAATAGAAAATCGGTGACGCAGTGAATCTTTTTTTCTCCCACTTTTTTGCTCTCACCTTCTTGCTCCACATATTGTAAATGGGAAGCCCTCAATTTTTCTATTGCACTGTCTTTGTAAGGTACACCATAAGCGAGAGAGATGTCGCAAGAATTTAAGAGGAGATCGGTGACGCGGTGAATCTTTTTTTTCCCTACTTTTTCTCTCGCCCCTCCTTGCTCCACATATTATAAATGGAAAGCCTTCAATTTTTTTATTGCCCTACCTGCGTAAGGTACACCATAAGCGAGGGAGATGTCGTAAGGATAGATTAAGAAGAGATCGGTGACGCGGTGAATCTTTTTTTCTCCCACTTTTTTGTCGCCCCTCCTTGCTCCACATATTATAAATGGAAAGCCATCAACTTTTTTATTGCTCTGCCTGCGTAAGGTACACCATAAGCGAGGGAGATGTCGTAAGGATAATTTAAGAAGAGATCGGTGACGCGGTGAATCTTTTTTCTCCCACTTTTTTTCTCTCCTTTCCTTGCTCCACAGATTATAAGTGGGAAGTTCTCAATTTTTCTATTGCACTGCCTGCGTAAGGTACACCATAAGCGTGGGAGATGTCATAAGGATAATTTAATAGGAGATCGGTGACGCAGTAAATCTTTTTTTCTCCCACTTTTTTCTCTCCCCTTCTTGCTCCACATATTGCAAATGGGAAGCCCTCAATTTTTCTATTGCACTGTCTCTGTAAGGTACACCATAAGCGAGGGAGATGTCGTAAGGATAATTTGAGAGGAGATCGGTGACGCAGTGAATCTTTTTTTTTCTCCCACTTTGCAGTGTTTCATACGAGTTCACGGTATCGCTCGTGATGCGACGTAATCTGCGTTTGATCAGATTAAACGTTATACACAGAATGCCGAGGCTCCGAGTCGCTATACCACGGATCCGGATGAAAGAGGCTCAAGTGCACCGCGCCGTAAAATAACATTGTCCCGCGGACCGCGAAGGTGCCCGAGCGGACAGTTGTAGCCAGGGGTTGAAGGAGTGCGGTTCTCTTCTTTATTTTGAACCCAGCCTGATGTACTTACGTTAAGTATCAAGCGGGATGGGATATATACGGAACGAGCGTAAAAGCGGCAGGAACGTTCCGACGACCCCGGAGATTATGTCAGCGTTAACGGGTAGGGAAAGGGACGCGAACACGAGCAATATTAAGCGTCGACGAATAAAAGGACGACTTTCGACACCGGATTACTTAGCTGCACCGCGTTGTCCCGTGAAATTGATGCGGCGCTCTTTCCTACTAACCTGCACCTTTAATTATTGAGAAAATTATTAACACTTTGTTTTGGACTGAAAATGTGTAGGTATTAGGATTTTAATATTTTTCAAACTTTGATTATTAATATCGAAAAAGAGTACTACTAATTGGGGAGGCGAATGAATATTCCCCAAAATTCACTCGTCATAATTTCCATTTATCCGAATATTCAATTGAATATCCATGTATCATAATCTCCTTGTATCTGAATTCTCATTTGTCATAAACTTCACTTGCCCGAAAGTGTATCCGCCCTAACAATTGTTAGGGTAATAAAATTTAAGGCAAATTAGAATTCGGTTATTAGGAAATTATGGCGCATGGTAATTCGGTTATTAGGAAATTATGGCACATGGTGATTCCAACAAAAGAAAATTATTACTAATAAATATTCGGGCAAAGAAAAATTATGACGCATAGTTGTTCGAAAAAATGAAAATTAGGACAATCGAAAATAATGGCAAACAAAAATTATGGCAAATGAAAATTCGAATAAATGAAAATTCCGACAAATAAAAATGATGTCAAATGACCATCCGGATAAATAAAAATGAATCCAAGTGGACGACGCTCGCCTACAAAGAAGGGTTTCGTAGCCTCACTTCTTCCATTTCTATTATTACTATTGAAAATAACTGTTCAACTGTATTCAAAACTGTTGAAAATAACACAATATTTTTCCTCTAATAATATTTTTAACATCTCTCCCCTTTACCTCTATACCTTCTTCGTTCCTCCATGTTGCTGAATAATAACCCTTAGAATTGATAGTCCCCGCACATACAACGTTGTTCGGATTTTCAATATTTTGCCTCTAATTGTTTATGAATCATAAATATTCATACAAAATTTGAGCCCTCTACTCTAATACTTTTGTTGTTACTAGCGTTAAACGACAGTTGAACGGACTTCTGACCGAAACCATAAGGGTTTCTGCCCGGGGCTACGAAACCCTAAAAATTATGCCAATTGGCGATTCAGATAAATAAAAATTATGGAAAATGATTATGTTTTATGGCTGTGCGCTTTAATCTGTTAAGAAATCAACGAAACAAAAGAAGTCTCCGCCAAATAATTTTAAAGAATCAACTGCAGAGTTGCAATTGTCAAAACGTGAAGCTGAACCTCTTCATTCATTTTGACGGAGTCTTTTTTCGTTTCGTTGATTTCTTACCCGATTATTTGATTGTTCGATTTGGGTATTTTTTCATGTTATTCGTTTTAGCAGGCCAAAGCGCACAGCCCTATTACATTTGGTTCGAAATTTCTATTAAAATCTAAAAATAAGACAACAGTAAAATTAGGGGAAATTCACAGTTTTTTCAATTTAATTATCCATAAAGATATTAATTTGTCAATTTTAATCGATTTTGGTTTATATTTGAAGGTAACAGTCATTGTGAAAGTAACGAGCTTTGTTTTGGACAAGTGTTCATGAACTTTCAATGTCTGACTGTTGAAGTGTAAGGTTCTTTCTACTAAGCACGAAAGAGCAAGAATATTCTGAGCAATTTAGATAAACAGTAACACAAAGCCACCGATTTGTTACGTCATCAAAATGACTGAAGGGTGTGAAAGTAACGAAGAAGGACAGAAAATAATTGTGCTTTCCATCTTCCGGTTCTGGAGAAAGATGCAATTCTTAAAACGTCATATTAAATATCAGACAATTTTTTAGTTTAATAAATCTGCAGAAAAAGTGTTTCTATAATGCCCTGAAAAAAATAACTAATACTACGTTTTCCTGCTTTTACCATTCGATCATCATTAATTGGTTCTATTTATCATATACACGTACAACGAATTATAATTTTCCGCGTAACTTTTCTCCACGTTTGCAAAGTATCCTTAAGGATAGGTCGAGGAGAGGTTACCACAGTGGGACTTATTATTTCACTGAATCATATACCTGCTTCCAAGTCAGCACACGTGCGGAAGTTTATCTAAATATTGCTATAGAAAAAACTTGCCTCTAGTGGTTGGTTATATCAGCCGCGTGGGAAACATTACTCTGTAAAGCGGGAGAAAACGCGATCTCGACCATCGTGCTAAGCTGATTGGACGAGTATCATTTTTTTCATGTGTCTCGTTATTTCACAACCCGTTCTCTTTTTATCTTTGTATTTTTTTTTACAAGCCTCTTTTCTTCGTTTGATTCACTAGCACCCATCAAAAGAATTTAAGGATTTATGACTGTTGGAAATATTATTGAAATTCTAGCTTACATGCATAAAAAGCTAGGTTAGAGGCATCAAGTGACTTACTTAATTTAAACATTCAAGGGTGATGAACAAGCCACTTTAAAAATGGCCGAATGACTCCGAAATTTTTCTAAGTCCAAACCCACAATTTACTCGGCCCTGAATGCACGTAATTTTGAGGTTTGCGTTTAGACAACACTAAATAGATGAGTCTGTCATGGTCCCGGAGTTTCAGAAGCTTCATCTAATATTTTTAGGACTCTGTTCTTTATTATAAGAACAATAACTATATGATTTATTTTGGCAAACGACGTCTATTTCCGCAATCGCTGAGAAGAATTTGTTTAGGAAATTAACAGCTGGGCATCTTGTTACCATCCGTCACGACATCAGCGCCGGCAGATGTCATTAAACTTTTTTTCTTCAATTTTTGCAATAAATTTCCATATCTTTTTTTGAAATACTAATTATATTTACAACAATCATTTCAACATTAGTTTATGCAAAAATTGTCCTATTTTCATATTTTAATTCCAATTCTTAGTTTCTTGTAAACTAAGACTGAAAATAATTATCAATTGATAAAATTACCTACTTCCAATGGTAAGCTTCCATTCCATCCACCAGCGCGGCGCGGCGCGGCGCTGATGTCGCGACGGATGGAAACAAGATACCCTGCTGTTAATTTTCTACACTGATTTTCCTCAGCGATTTCAGAAATACACGCTCTTTGTAGAAATAAATCATCAAGTTATTGTTCTTATAATAAATAACAGAGTTCTAAAAATGCTAGAAGAAGCTTCGGAATCTTCAACAGTGTCGGTGTTGTACAGGCAAAATAGTTTTAAAGTGTGGTGTATCGAGACTTGATAGCTATCGCTGTCTCAAATTTTTTCGTCTACTTTTCGACTGAATTTCTGAACTCCTGAAAATAATTGGTTTACTCGAAATCGTTGTCCTATAAAAAATGGACATCTTATATAGCTCTACCGACTCTGGGTTCTACAGACCCCATCTATTTAGTAAATGTTGTCTAAACGCAAACCTCAAAATTAAATACGTGCATTTCAGTGCCGGGTAAATTAGGGGTTTGGACTGAGAAAAATTTAAGAGCCATTCGGCCATTTTCAAAGTTGTTTATTCAGTACCCCCCCCCCCCAGTACAGTTATTCTCATTATATGCAATTTTTTATTTCAATTCATGATTATAAAATTTTTACCAATTTTGTAATTTAATCTGAATTGGAAAAAATATCTTCATCGTTTTCATTATTTTCATAGTTTCCTGCGGTATAAGGTCCCAGTAATAAAGCTTAAATACAATTGAATTACTTTAAGATTTTAACCTAAAAGTGTAGATTATTCACATTAATGCCTGATTCTTCCACCAGGTGCTATGCACAAAATCGGAATAAAATTTTTGTAGAATTCAATCCTATTCAATTCACATTTGGTGCGACATTTGTAAGCAATTATTTTAAATACTAATTTCAATTCCATTAAAAAGAATTGAGAATTAAGATTTTTAGTCCGTTTCAATCTAGCAGTTTCTGCCGCTATTTTTACTTGTTTTTAGCATTATTATTAAGTGAAAAGTTTTCAAACATACAGGATTGATCAATCGATGTCGTTGGGATTGATTTCCGCTAACATAATTAGAGTGAAAAGTAATTTTCAAATTTATTTATCACCATTTTTTTTCAACGACAGAATTAGAATAAAGCAAGTATGTAACAATAAGATCATGCAGTTTTATGCAAAATCTTATAAAGTTTTGTAAATTTCATACTTCTAGAGCGATCCTGACACATAAGTACAATTTGCTTTTTTAATTTTATTTGAGGTTATGTTTACTGGGTTATGGGGTTAAGTTTACGTTATAAGGTTATGTTTACTGGGTTATGTTAGGTTACTTTGTCAAACGGATGGAAAAGCATTAAAAGGGACTGAATTTTTTCACTTTTTCTATTACTGTTGGAGGAATTAGAAATGGGGAAAAATCAGGTATTCATTTTAATTAAAATTTTTTATTCATTTCGGGGGTATTTCCATCTGGATACCTGGTCTTAGGTTGAGAAGAAACATTTCAATACTTAATTTTTCTGCCGAATTTCAGATTTAACTTTTTTTCCTGGCTTGTGGCTTCCATTCGAAAAGACTCCATCTTTTTTTCTTCTGTTAGTGATTGTAAGAAATAAAATCCTGTTTGATTTTCCGCGTCTTAATACAGTCGGACCTCCACCATGTTAACTTCCAACATGTCATATTCCCCGCAACTAGTCTCGATCGTTTGCCCCTACTCTAGGGTGACCATCTGACCTGGGTACAAAATACGGACACCTCAATTTTTTTCCCGAAAGGGCTAAAAAAAAAAAGTCATCAACTCTGTATGATGGCGGTGGCTGAAATTTCAAATGCATAGAGGAAAATTTGAATGTAAAATAAGAATCCACACTATTTCCAAGTAAAACAAGAGTTTATTAATCAAACAATGTTTTAAAAAAATGTTAAAAACGTTAATAAGAAATTTTTTTATTGGCATTGGGGTCTATTCTTTTTATTTTTCATGTTACAAC